>CM061041.1:38535608-38703108 GCA_030762985.1 Adelphocoris suturalis
TTACCCAGAGAATGTAAAGGTAATTGCATTTGCAGATGATCTAATGATCATGACCAGGGGTGGTACCGAGTCTGAAGCCGAGGGTCGAGCTAACAGAGCACTGGTTCAGGTTGCAGATTGTGCCTCAAAACTGAATTTAACTTTTAATCCCTCGAAGTCCAAAGTCCTTCACATCACCAAACGTAGGAATATTCAGGAGGTAGAGATTTTCTTTTCTGGAACAAAGTTGGAAGTGGTGTCGGAGATGAAGTATCTTGGTATTATGTTTGATCGTCGCATGTCCTGGCAGTCACATTTCCAATATGTCACTACTAAGGTGCGGCAGCTAATACACAAGTTGGCCCGTTCTGCTAGGGTTTATTGGGGTTTGGGCAGTAGGGCACTTGGCACTATTTATGAAGGTGCTGTGTTACCAATGTTGCTGTACGGAGCTCCAGTCTGGCATGAAGCATTATGTCTGAAGAAGAACATCACTTGTTTCAGGCGAGTTCAGAGACTAATGTTGTTGAGGGTAATAAGAGGATACAGAACTATATCTTTTCAGGCGTGCTGGGTGCTGGCTGGGCAGGAACCTTTGGATCTCAGGATCAAGGAAGAGGCCAAATACTACAAAGCAGTTAGAGTTGACAGAAGCTTTGAAGGCAGTTTGGTGGATTTGGCAGTGGGGCCAGAGCTTTGGCCACATCCATCCATGATTATCGATGTGGGGACTCCTGACGATGCTGACTTCACGCCATTCCTAAGGATCTACACTGATGGGAGCCGGGATGAGGCTGGGGTTGGTTGCGGTATTGTAATTTTCAATTCCTACGCAGAAGAGCCGGTTCATTCGGCCAAATATAGATTGAACAAGGAATGTTCAAACAACCAAGCAGAAATATTTGCTATAGCCGAAGCAGTGAATTGGTTGCTGACTCAATCGATTGATAATGAGCTGAGAAGTGCCTGTATATGGACAGATAGTGCGGTATCGATTTCCATGCTGCAAGACCAGGATAATCACTTACCCATAGTTGAGCAAATTCGATCCGCAATACGACAACTACGAAGTACATGGAAGGTCGGCATTTCATGGGTTAAGGCTCACGTTGGGATCACTGGGAATGAGGCAGCTGATAGACTTGCAAAGGAGGCGGCTGGCGACCCATTATTGCTGGAAGCCTTCAGCTCTGTACCTCGATCGGCAATTAGACGGAAACTGAGAGAGGAAACCTTGGCTTCGTGGAACCATATATGGTGTGATAATACCGAAACAGCTCAGCACACAAAGAAGTTTTTCCCCACAATACATCAACGATTGAAGATCGACCTTCGTCTATCGTACAAGGTTACCCAAGCCATGACTGCCCATGGGAAGAATAGGGCGTACCTTCACCGGTTTGGTTTGAAAGAAAATAACCTATGTGAATGCTCAGAACAAGTTCCACAAACCTGGGATCACCTTGTTTTCTGCTGCCCTATGTTTGAAGCTGAGAGAGCTAGACTGATTAGGAAAGTGACATTGTGTGCGTCTGGATGGCCAGTGTCTTATGAAGTGTTGGTGCAAAAGCATCTGGAAGACTTTTAAATTTGTATTAACTCCATGGATTTCTCTTCATTGTGAAGCATTATTTGTCCAATATTAATACCTTGCTAAGTGTTTGAAATCATATTATTGCACTTGGAACCAGTATGTTCTTGAGTTATTTGTAAGTATGTACTTACCGTATTAGCAATGATTTATATGTTTTGTAATTCAACGCCTGTAATCAAAATTGGGAGCAGGCGGAATAAAATCCCTGGCTTAAGGGTTACTTAGGCCAGGAAAACTAAAAAAAAAAAAAAAAAAAAAAAACACACACACACACACACACACACACACACACACACACACACACACACACACACACACACACACACACACACACACACACACACACACACACACACACACACACACACACACACACACACACACACACACACACACACACACACACACACACACACACACACACACACACACACACACACACACACACACACACACACACACACACACACACACACACACACACACACACACACACACACACACACACACACACACACACACACACACACACACACACACACACACACACACACACACACACACACACACACACACACACACACACACACACACACACACACACACACACACACACACACACACACACACACACACACACACACACACACACACACACACACACACACACACCACACACACACACACACACACACACACACACACACACACACACACACACACACACACACACACACACACACACACACACACACACACACACACACACACACACACACACACACACACACACACACACACACACACACACACACACACACACACACACACACACACACACACACACACACACACACAACACACACACACACACACACACACACACACACACACACACACACACACCACACACACACACACACACACACACACACACACACACACACACACACACACACACACACACACACACACACACACACACACACACACACACACACACACACACACACACACACACACACACACACACCACACACACACACACACACACACACACACACACCACACACACACACACACACACACACACACACACACACACACACACACACACACACACACACACACACACACACACACACACACACACACACACACACACACACACACACACACACACACACACACACACACACACACACACACACACACACACACACACACACACACACCACACACACACACACACACACACACACACACACACACACACACACACACACACACACACACACACACACACACACACACACACACACACACACACACACACACACACACACACACACACACACACACACACACACACACACACACACACACACACACACACACACACACACACACACACACACACACACACACACACACACACACACACACACACACACACACACACACCACACACACACACACACACACACACACACACACACACACACACACACACACACACACACACACACACACACACACACACACACACACACACACACACACACACACACACACACACACACACACACACACACACACACACACACACACACACACACACACACACACAACACACACACACACACACACACACACACACACACACACACACACACACACACACACACACACACACACACACACACACACACACACACACACACACACACACACACACACACACACACACACACACACACACACACACACACACACACACACACACACACACACACACACACACACACACACACACACACACACACACACACACACACACACACACACACACACACACACACACACACACACACACACACACACACACACACACACACACACACACACACACACACACACACACACACACACACACACACACACACACACACACACACACACACACACACACCACACACACACACACACACACACACACACACACACACAACACACACACACACACACACACACACACACACACACACACACACACACACACACACACACACACCACACACACACACACACACACACACACACACACACACACACACCACACACACACACACACACACACACACACACACACACACACACACACACACACACACACACACACACACACACACACACACACACACACACACACACACACACACACACACACACACACACACACACACACACACACACACACACACACACACACACACACACACACACACACACACACACACACACACACACACACACACACACACACACACACACACACACACAACACACACACACACACACACACACACACACACACACACACACACACACAACACACACACACACACACACACACACACACACACACACACACACACACACACACACACACACACACACACACACACCACACACACACACACACACACACACACACACACACACACACACACACACACACACACACACACACACACACACACACACACACACACACACACACACACACACACACACACACACACACACACACACACACACACACACACACACACACACCACACACACACACACACACACACACACACACACACACACACACACACACACACACACACACACACACACACACACACACACACACACACACACACACACACACACACAACACACACACACACACACACACACACACACACACACACACACACACACACACACACACACACACACACACACACACACACACACACACACACACACACACACACACACACACACACACACACACACACACACACACACACACACACACACACACACACACACTCACACACCAACACAACACACACACACACACACACACACACACACACACACACACACACACACACACACACACACACACACACACACACACACACACACACACACACACACACACACACACACACACACACACACACACACACACACACACACACACACACACACACACACACACACACACACACACACACACACACACAACACACACACACACACACACACACACACACACACACACACACACACACACACACACACACACACACACACACACACACACACACACACACACACACACACACACACACACACACACACACACACACACACACACACACACACACACACACACACACACACACACACACACACACACACACACACACACACACACACACACACACACACACACACACACACACACACACACACACACACACACACACACACACACACACACACACACACACACACACACACACACACACACACACACACACACACACACACACACACACACACACACACACACACACACACACACACACACACACACACACACACACACACACACACACACACACACACACACACACACACACACACACACACACACACACACACACACACACACACACACACACACACACACACACACACACACACACACACACACACACACACACACACACACACACACACACACACACACACACACACACACACACACACACACACACACACACACACACACACACACACACACACACACACACACACACACACACACACACACACACACACACACACACACACACACACACACACACACACACACACACACACACACACACACACACACACACACACACACACACACACACACACACACACACACACACACACACACACACACACACACACACACACACCACACACACACACACACACACACACACACACACACACCACACACACACACACACACACACACACACACACACACACACACACACACACACACACACACACACACACACACACACACACACACACACACACACACACACACACACACACACACACACACACACACACACACACACACACACACACACACACACACACACACACACACCACACACACACACACACACACACACACACAATATATACCTATATGAAAGGGGAAAATCCTAAATAAAAGTTCATTCTCCATATAGCTAGAAGTTAACAATTTCTTTGCTCTGAAGTGCTCAAATATTAGAACAAGGTACCAGTATCATAATATAACGCGATACCAGCCTTCTGCATCACGAGAACTTTTCATTTCGACTGCCGCGGTTCAAGAAAGGCCTGTAAACCCTATTTTCAGAGACTACGTCAAATTACTTGGGGGTTCGTGCCGGCAGTACCTTCTGGACTAGTCCGGCCAACATCTGAGGCCTCCATAAAGAGCTGCGACACGTCGGAGTTCACACCATTAAACCCGCTGTGGTGAATGCGGGCAAAGTCGGCGAATCTCCTTCGGCCAGGGGGCTACCGGCCTTTTTCTCCTCACCTAGCTGACTTCCCGTCGACCGACTTGGTTTAATTAGCTGGTTGATTGCCGAGGGAGGTCACGTCCGCAAGGCGAACTTTTACAGTGGGAGCTTTGTCAGTCTATTGTCCCTTCTGAATTCATCAGGGTTTCAGGTCATTTCCATTGGGGTTTCTAGCTATTGCCTTTCCTATTATCCCTCCTTTCAGCAACGGTAGCTAACTGTTTTCACTGTATTCGTGAACAAAGAAATTAACCAAACGATTAATCAAACCCTGGTTGTTCAATTTTAGAGAAAGGATAGAGAGAGAGAGAGGAGAGGGGAGCTTAAAAATCAAGCCAAAAATCCAAGCCCTCCAAGCTTAAAGATAAGACCCCCCCCCCCCCCCCCCCCAACCAGGGAAACTTTTCTGAATATGCGTAAAACAAGTACTGAAGACAAAATCATTTTCGTGGTGTCAAAAAAAAAAAAAAAAAAAAAAAAAAAAAAAAAAAAAAAAAAAAAAAAAAAAAAAAAAAAAAAACGGTCATTTCATTCGTCCCCAGTTGTTCTGGAGAGGTTCCATAACAAACTTCAGCTTTCTATGGTGGTCTGGGGAGAATTTCGCTCACTCAGGTTATCCACATCCTAGGGTGAATTGGAGACAATTTAGCTCACTCAGCTCATCTCAGTTCAGTTCATCCTCAATTATTAGGAGTTTCAGCGCGAAAAACACTTTTTCTGGACAATATCACACAATTGTATTATATAAGTACGCGAAATAAAATACAAGACAGGAAACCGATAACGAGAAACAAAACAAAATGTAAACAAACTCAAACCACCAATATTCTAGTTATAGGTTAGAATATAAATATTGCTACTATAGAATATTTTATTCTTTTCTATTAAACTATTTCAATCACCATTGTAGTATTCTATTTATTGTATTTTTGCTTCATTTTAACTGGGATTTAATACGTAAATGTTATGATATGTACGGTATGCCAACAATCAAAAATTAATCAAAGAAGTTTATTAGGGAAACTGTTTTGGATCGAAGGTCCAAGCGTTATCAGGTAGGCAGTGAAAAGTAGGGGAAGTTCTAGGGGAATTTATGTGGATACTGAGCTATGGATATTTTTCTAGTTAAAAATCGCATATGGGCTATCGCCAGAAGGTAATGGGGAACGACTTGATTTCAGTTTGTAGTATCCACATTTCCGTTTCGTTGACTGTTTTTTATTCCTCTCCGTGGGGCTCTATAATATCCACGCCATTTTTGCCCTCACACAAATTAACCTAATAAAAGTTTCTTTATTTCTAAGACCGTCTAAAGTTTCTAGGCAAGCAGATTCATATAATAGTATATTATTTTTTGCGAATTACATTATTTAATTGAAGGTGTAGGTACTGAAAATGGAAGGTTACAATTGTTAATTTTAATTGCATCCATAAAACGAAATTCTGCATCCTCTATTATTGATGGAGGGGCTCTGCCCACCCTGCTCCTCCTCAAACTACGCAACTGCAAACTATGAGCGCCGTTTAAGAATTTGTACACCTGGCATAAACTCCGTTTTGACAGCAATTTAAACGTTGAGTGAGGTTTAAACTGGTTTTGTACCCCTGGCCCTTAGAAACCTATTATTTACTAATCCCAAAGAAGTCTTGCTAAAACATCTGACCGTGGCGGTTGGCTGGAACCTCCTCACCAGTCCAAGTTCATCACAAGTGGAATGTGGTGGGCCTTTTTGTTTTTAACATCTGCTGTTCATCTCAATTAGAACGCTTGACTCCGATGACTAACGCCCTTTTGTCTGATCGAAGTGGGGGAGCCGCTCACGGCTATTACGCCATATCGCATCTCTGCTTGGCAGCTGACTTCTGTCTCACACGACTACCTTCCCTCGTTCCAGGCTTATATGGCTCTATAAACCATTTTTTGCACACAAGTGTACTGAAAAACGCATTTAAATGTCATTAATATTTGCTGAAAAATCTATTCAAACTGGAAAAAAATCTAAAAATCCTAAATCTTTTTTGAATTGCTGAATTTTATTTAGTTCTAGGTTTTTTGTCATATAATTATTGGTTTTTAACAATTTATTCGCATTCAAAGTGCTTAGATTCAATATATTTTATCATGCTATAAGCGATTGATAATTCAAAAAAATTCGCTCATACGATCATGCTGCGTCATACTCCACAACTTGCGAAAGTAAATTTCGAATCGCAGCCCACGAGCTGCACCGCTCCCCCGCCAGAGAGACACTCCCTTCTAGGGGGGGTAATGCTGCATGACTGGGACTTTATTGAGAGTTGAGAGAGTTGGTGTAGTGATGGATCCACGACTAAATAGCGGAATTATTAGGGTTTAGGCGAAAGGTGCTGGCTAAAATAAGATAGTTTGCGTTTTGGTTAGGAGGCTTCAATTGTAATTCAATTTCATTAGGAGCCTTTTTATCATTAAGTAAACAAGTTGATGTACTCGCCTGAATCATATTCATCGACCAAGGAAAACAGCAAATAAGGAGAGTAACAGATTTTTATTTTAATTTAATTTAATATAATTTAATTGGGAGACTTTCCCCTAACTATCATTAAATAAGTTGATGTACTCACTCGAATCTTCAACCCCGATCGAGCTCCACCTCTGAATGAGAGCAGCAGATAATGTGAAGAAGGCCTAAAGACAAATGCAGATACCGAGTTTCAAATGCTTTTTGGCTGGAGAGAATTCTATGGGAATGGATTCGACCCCAATTTTGTGTTTGTTATATACCTCAGAAAAACCATTCATTGGCTCTTAAAAGTTGGGTCGCAATCTTGTGCGATGACGAATCTATTTAAACACATACCAAACAAAAAACATTGGGAGTTTAGTATTTAATAAACCAATGACCAAATAAAAAAATAAACCAAATAAAAAAATAAAAAACTTGGGGGGGGGGGGGGCATAATATTTCATATGAAAAAGCATTAAACGCTGGGATTCGTTTCAGAATGCCTCAAAACGGATTTCAATGGAGAAGATTTTCGAAAATTTTGATTTTAAAATTTTCCGAGCCATTGCAATAGCTTAATTTCCTACGAAAATTCGCTAAAACGGCAAAACATTTTAAAATTTCAAAATCTCTTTTTAAATAGCAGATTATTATTTAGAACGAGTTTTTTGCCATAATATTGGAAAATAACTATTTCTATTCACTCAAAGTCCTCAGTTTTCAAAATAATGCAACAAATATAGTACGACAATTTACAAAACTCGCTCATACGATTATGTTGCATGAATGGAACTTTTTTTTCTAATACAATTAATCTGCGCCTCTTAGATCCCGAATAAAATAATATGAATACCATTGAATAATAAATAGGTAATTTATTATTAGGAGCTGGGTTTGTACTTGGGATCTCGGATCAACTGACGGGATCGCATCACTATTACGAGCATATTATAGGCGGGATGTTATGGGAAGGATTATATTACCCGATTCGCTGGGACGAATCAATTTGATCACCTTGGGGGTTAACCGACCAGTTCGAAGATAATTTATTAATGCTGAGAACTCCCAATGTTTTTTTATTTGGTATGTATTTAAATAGATTCGTCATCGTATAAGATTGCGACCCAACTTTTAAGAGCCAATGAATGGTTTTTCTGAGGTATATAACAAACACAAAATTGAGGTCGAATCCATTCCCATAGTATTCTCTCCTGCCAAAATGCATTTGAAACTCAGTATCAGCATTTGTCTTTCGGCGTTCTTCACACTAGCTGTTACTCGTGACTACCAAAGCTCTCGTTATTTGAAGTATTCCATCGTCGATGAATATGATTCAGGTGAGTACATCAACTTGTTTACTTAATGATAAAAAGGCTTCTAATGAAATTAAATTACAATCGAAGCCTCCTAACCAAAACGCAAACTATCTTATTTTCGCCAGCACCTTCCGTCTAAACCCTAATAATTCCGCTATTTAGTCATGGATCCATCACTATACCAACTCTCTCAACTCTCAATAAAGTCCCAGTCATGCAGCATGACCGTACGAGCGAACTTTCGTTAATTACCGTTGTATATTATGTTACACTGTTTTGAAATGTGAGCATTTTGAGTGCAAAGAAATTGTTGCCTACAAGTTTTATGGCAACTAAACTAGTTCTAAATAATATTCTGCGAGACGAAGAAGATTTCTAGCTATTTTGTGTAGTATTTATCGGATTTTCAGCATAAATTAATTAAATAGTTTTTGAAAAAAATCGCACTTCTTCTTGGTTCAAATTACTTGTAAATATAATCCCAAAGGATCGATTAAAACCATCCGCAACGCTGTACGTAGAACGTTTCGCTTTCCCTAAGGGCTTGAACTTCGATAAAACACTTTCGGATTTCAAGATTGAGAAATCATGTGCTGCTAGCGAATCTATTGATTAGCCAATCAATCTATAAATTCCATCAATGATCACTAGATAGTGGTGCTGGAATACATGAAAAATTTCTTGTAAATATCAGCTGATATAATGACAATAATGGAATATCAGGTGATATAGATCCAATGGAATTTATTCTAGCATTGCGAAATCGAGTTTATTAACTATTGCTCGTTCGGATGTACCTATTAGTGAAGTATTATTACCAAGTGCTAAATTTCATCTCTTAAATTGCTCCAAAGTCTATCTATAGGTAGCGGAAGTATTATTTTCACTTTTGAGAGATGGAAAAGTTTTAGTCTCAAGTTTTTAGTCTTTAGACCATTCTGAACTACTTTCGTTCCGTGTCTTTCTGTGTGTGAGTGTGTGTGTGTGTGTGTGTGTGTGTGTGTGTGTGTGTGTGTGTAGGTACCTTGGTGTCGACTTCATGGGTGTGGCCACTATAGCCGCAAGCCCTGTGGACCTTGGAGCATTAGCTTGTGTCACCAAGGCTCCATTGAAGCCACAGCAGAACCTTCTCCTCCTTCGCACATACTTACTTCCAAAGCTAACCTATGGGTTAGTCTTTGGCAGGCTTACTGAGGAGAAGCTGCTTGAGTTAGATTGTGAAGTTCGCTCTGCTGTGCGTTCTTGGCTAGGCTTCCCACCTGGTGTCCCAAGTGCTTACATCCACGCACCAGTCAAGGCCGGTGGGCTCGGTATTGTCTCTCTTTCTGCCAGCGTCCCATCTTTACGCTGGTAGCGCCTGCTTGCCCTTAGGGGCTCGAGCTGGGAGGTCCCCCGCACTGCTGCTGACCTTGACTTCGTTAGGCAGCAGTTGGTATGGTGTGACCGAGCAACACCAACTGCTCCCAAACCCAGCTCATCTGCTAAGTTCACTGCTGCACTGCATGAGACAGTAGATGGTAAAGAACTGCGGCAGTGCTCTGAATCCCCCATTTCTTCCCAGTGGGTGGAATGGGCTTCAGAGGGCATTGGAGCTTGCGACTACTCCCATTTTCATGCCACCTCAGTGGTGTTCGAGGAGTAGTCGTGGGACAGTTGACACAATTTGCCGTGCCTGTTGGGGTAAAAATGAGAATCTATATCATGTGGTGCAGCAGTGTCCTCGTACTCACGGTGGCCACATTCTACGTCACGATGCGGCTGCCAAGCAGATAGCAGGCGCTTTGTCATCCAGCGGTTGGGATGTTGAAAGGGAGAGACTATATCACATGCCGAGTGACCGAGGGAAGAAGCCAGATATAGTTGCCATCAAGCCCGATGGGTCTGCCATAATCGTGGATGTCCAGGTTGCCAGTGGCAGCGTGGACATGGAGCATACCTGGCGGACTAAGAAAAGTGAATATGAAAGAAATGATATGCGACAAGCGATATCTGAGCTAAAAGGAGTGGCACCCAATAACATCAAGTCATGGCGCGGGGTGTGGTGTGGGAAAAGTGCCACGGAGTTACTCGAGTTGGACATCTCAGCGGGAGTGCTCCGTGGTATCACCACCCGCGTCTTAGGGGTTCTTACTTGAACTGGTGGTCATTTTATAGGGGCACTTTCTATCATCCCACTCTCTCTTCTCTTCCTACAGCTTCCTTGGTCCCGAAGGCCGGTGTCGGGTAAACCTGGGCGTCCTCCCCATTTCTTTTATTTATTTTTTCATTTTGAACTTTGTTGGTGTGCCTCCTCCGCCTTTGGGGGGAGATTTGTAAAAAAAGAAAACAAATGTGTGTGTGTGTTTTTGTGCGTGCGTGTGTCTGTCGTTTATCCGCGAATCCTTGTAGCAAGCTTAATTTCGACAATATTCAACCAATTTTCATGAAATATTGATGGAATTTGCGGTAAGGGTGAAGATGGTCCCCTATCTCTTTCGTTGTTCCAAATCAATACTCCACTTAGCGCATGCGCCAACGTAAATTCCATCAAGCATCATTTTCCCACGCCCCCGTTGTCCGATCTCGCTCAAATTTGAAGGATAGGTGGAAGAGGTTAATTTGAGCATTCCCTAGCAATTTCAACATAATCCTATTATCACTAGCTAGTGCGCATGCACGGATTTTCATTTATTTTTAAACGAGCCTAATTTAAACAGTTTCTATCCAATTTTGATGGCATTTTCAGGGAATGTGCGGGTTAGGCTGTACCTGGGTCCCAAGATCATGACTCAACCAGTGAAGCTCAGGCATTCTGTGTGATGAATGCTGAAAAGTATTTGAGTCTTTCAAGCTTTACTCCGAATGAACCGAGAGTTGAGGATTCTTACTACGGGACTTGTTACTCCTAAGAGTCACGGAAGGTGACTCTTCAATAAAATGGCTTTGAATGAACCTAAGACGTTCCTGCACACCTAAGCGTCTACTATGAGCAAGCTGCTTTTGTGTCTACTGTAAGAGAGAGTCAGGGTAGATTTGAATGGAAAGATGACTATATAATTCTGACGTAATTTTTGCAATACAAAAATACAAGATTCAAAGGCTTAGCCATATGTGACTATGACACCTACGTCGTGACTTTCATAGAATATCTAAATGGTAAATTTAGAATGAGAAGTTAAATCCAAAATTAAACTGTTATTATTAGGCTGAGGGTCGTGAATGCTGTTGCTAACCAAAATGTTGTGCCGTTCTCTATTACACGAGGCTTTGTGCCTACGAGGATCGGCTATTTAAAACTCTTGAGGAAGTACAAACTAATCAGTTAGTGCTTCTAACTATCAGTTCACAATATACATTTGCGTGACTAAATAATCCGTGGCTAAAAGGATAGACAAATATATATTATTCTTAAGAGTCACGAAGTACCTCTTAATATGGCATGACTATTACGTAAAAACTTTCAACTTTAACATTGCGTGACTATGCCACACAAGTATCCATTACAATAATTACTAGCAATGCGTGACTGTGCCGCAGAATGAATGTTATCTGAACAGGGCGTGAATAGTGCGGCCAAATATAGCTCTATATGAATTTCATTAGAAATAGAAATGTTACAACACTTGTTATCGATCCTACTTGCCCTTGGGCATCAATAACTACAAACGTGTCTGTGTGTCTATTTGTCACAAGAAATAAAATGACTTCCTATTGGAAGGAAACTGAAAATAGATGTTACCAATCCTACTTGCCTGCGGGTGTCGTGTCAAAGCATGACTATTTGTCAAGAGGACACACAAACAGAAATAGTAATTGGTACAATGTAGAATAACAGCACCAACATGCATTGACCAATGGGCAAACTTATACTACTCACTGTTGCCGCAGGGCGATGTTCCAGGAGACGAGAAGGAAAATGGTACTGTTACTACGGGGAGCACCAAACTAGTTGTCAGTCTATAGCTATTTAACACTTGCCGGACTTGAATATACGTGACGTTAATACTGAGTGGCCACAAATGTAAGAGACTGAGGGGGATCGTTACTACAAACGTTTTTAGAAAGAATCGGGATAGTGTCTACTGGGGGAAAACTGGCAACACCATGCTGTATACACCTGGGACTTATACAGCGTTTTTCAACAAATTGACAGTAGCAAAGCTTGAGACAAACTGTCGGGAGACTGGCCGCTCGTAGTGAGCTAGTAGCGTCTCCGTGAAGCTGATATATAGGGATCCTCCACCGAATAGTCTCGATAGCATCGATTCGGCCTCTTAACACATCGATGCACTCAGATGCAGTGATAGGAGTCGTTTCAGGGTGCTCTGGAGACCTCCCTCAAAAGCATTTTCTACTGTGTGGTTAAGTACTGTGATTGTTTCCATAATCGATAGCAGTGGTGTAGTCAGCTGATTATGATACCGGTCTCGTGAGTCGAAGGTCGTGGGGTCGATACCAGCTGAATGCTCATTTTTTTTAAACACAGAATGTGTTTTTATGGAGGGTTATTTGGTTTGAAGGCGTCCGTCCCGTAAGACCCCCCCCCCCCCCCCCCCCCCTCCGAACCCCACCCCTCTACCGTACGAGCTGCTACCCCCACCGCGCGTCTGCTCCACCACCTACTGTTGCCTCCTTCGGTTCCGGTTTTGTTTCTACATTAACTTCCTCCTCCTTCATTTTTTTCTGGGGGCTTGGGCTTCCTTTTTTTGCTTGGCTAGAAAAACGATATCCATAATATAATATTCATATAATATAATACAGATTGGCAAGCATTATTATAATATTATTATAAATATTATAAATAAGCCGGTAGGTAAGAAAGACCGGTACGTACTGCTCCCATTTCATTGACAGTTAGTAATCGGACAATAGTTAGATTGTTTGTAATCTTTATGATTATTTGACCAATTCATCAGGAAGTGGGTGTTTTAATTAAAGACACAATTGAACGGAATTTGTAAGTATAATTTATTGCAAAACACAAAAACACAACTAACCGTCCCTACCCTTCCTTGGAGGGGACGAGCAGTCGGTCACATAGGCCTAAAGTAATGGCTTTCATGGAAACTCATCGAAGGAAGAAGGGAGATTTCGTTACTGAGAAGTATAATGCTGCAATATGTGGACATTGAGTTGTGAAATATAGGTCCATGCGTAACATGCTTAACGACTTTTTTAACTTACTGCTCCCATTTTATTGAAAATTAGTAAACAGACGATAGTTGGATTGTTTAACGACTTACCTGAGCCTCCATGCTTCTATTCGTCTTTGGAACTCATAAGTTCACACCACAATTGGTCACAGGGTTGCCACCTTATAAAACGTTAATATCCCTGGGAAGGGTCTACGTCACGTAGGTCTACAATCCAAGGCGCTGGATTCCAAGAACGCGGAATGAACTTCGGCCGAACTTACCAGAATGCCACCAGCCCTCCGGGGAATTCCCGAAATCCACATTCTGTGTTTCATTGGTTTGATCCTTGATCCTAACATTACCAATCCAGGGGTGTCCCCCAGATTTCATTTTACAATAAATGTACCATCATGAACACAAACCACTGGCGGCTAGACACCCCAACGGCAACGTTTTTTTTTTTTTTGCTCGTACAACTCCCGAAATATACTTCTAAAACGTCATTCTGACCTGCATGTCCAACTAATCTGAATTTTCATCAAGGGATTGACTACTTGATGTTATGTATTTTTGAAACTATACACTTCATTCTGAGCTACATGTCCACTAATCTGCATTTTTACTAAGGGATTGACTACTTGATGTCGCGACCATCCAGACCACCAAACTATACACTTCATTCTGACCTACATGTCCACTAATTTGCATTTTTACTAAGGGATTGACTGGAACTTTTTCAATTTTGGCGCTCAGAAGGTCTGTTGATTTCAAAATGCGCAAGTCGATGTGTTGGGAAGCAGAATCGATACTATCGATAGTGGGTATTCCATGGAATTAAATAAGAGTGCCAGATCCCTATATGTCAGCGCCACGGAGACGCAAGTGTAGTGAGCTGGAGGCTATTCCCACTCCTCCTCCAAGTGGTGGTAGAGAAGGCACCTCCCTCAGTGGTGAGAGGGAGTGTGTTGATGTTGGTGTTTTGGGCCCACTAGGCGGGACCCCTGTCAAGAATCGTGGTTGTGCTGATCCACTCGGGATAGCTCCCGGCTTAGTTGTTACCGGAGAGAGGGAAAAGCCCTTCTCCCGCCCATGGCTCTGTAGGCGGGGGCCTACAGGATATTTGAAAAATAAAGAATGGGACCTTTTAACCCCCCCTCCACTGGCACAGGGGCTAGGAGTGGGGGATTTTGATATTTTTTTTTACCTCCATACTAGTCCTAACAAGACTATAAAGTCAAACTTTGTGTTCCAAATATTTTCCTGTGTAACTGAGCGAAGTCACAACACATTTGGAACTATCTATGGTGGCCAGCTATATATACCAACGTACCTACACAATGTAAACAGTTTCAGTGAGTAAGTTACATACCAACTATTACTTTTGCTTACTATTACTGACCTATTTCATTTTTCAGAGTGCCCTAAACCGAAACCATACAAGGATTGTCACTGCGCAAGGGTTTTTGCTCCATTGTGGTATGAACACAGATTTGCCGCCTGGGACTGCCCTACAAATCCCCTGCAACCGCTCACTAAGGAAAAAGTTTTAGAAAAGGTGAAGTCAGGGAAGCTTGTAATACAACCTTACAACAAGGGGTCCCTTAACGGTAGATTGTAATTTCCATTGTTTCGATTTTAGTAAAAATCTGAAAGATTTCATGTGCATTTTCTATTTTCCCTTGTCTTTAGGCCGAAAAGCTACAGGGCTCACTCTGCTGTTATGAGTATTTCCTAAAGTTGTAATTGTGCTATACAGGGTGTCTACAGTAATCATGGGAAAAACTCAAAGAATCGATTCGAGTGCTCATTTCTGATCATAAGTTACTCCAAGAGATTTGTTTTTCAACGCTTTGTTTTCATGTTATTCAATTTTTAAGATTTTTTTCGTGTTTTGTACCTTATGACATTAAAACGGCCAAACTACCTTTAGAATCACTGTAAACTCAAAACTGAAAACACTTGGAAAAACCGTTGAATTTTCTATAACCCTGACATAAAGTAAAGTTGTTTTAGTTAGTTTTAATTGGGTAAAAAAAAAACCAAAGTACAACATTAGAAAAATATTTAAAACTGACGCTTTTCCTTCCAGTTTTACCCTACCAGTTGGGGATTTTTCGGCGTGCACTTTTTGGAAAAAACTTTTTCAAACTGTCAGCTTTTGAACGGTAGGTATAGTCAATCTACTTTTACTTTGCTAATTGGTGGAAAAATATATGTTCGTATGCTGAAAAACATATTTTTTTCTACGAAATCGAGGGTTTTAGTAAAAAATGAAAATTACCCTCTATGAAAATACGAGTTTGGGACCAGTTTCAGTTTTTTCACGCTGAATAGAATGGTAAGACTAGCAGGGGTCTATTTCATAAAACAACAAGTTAACAAGTACAGGTACTTGTAATGCACGGTAAAGAAGAACAATAATTGTTTCTCCAAAACAAAGAGTACAAGCGTAGAAAAGTTACACTTGTAGAAGCTAAGTTTGCAAGTGCAGCAGAAAAGAAAAATGGCGTGTGGGGACAAGCGAAATGAACAACGTCAAGCGGGATGCCAAAATTGAAGTTTTGTCAGCGAATCATAATATAAAAACGGTGTGGGGTACACGATAGGATGTTTATCGTACATGACAAGTTGTAATGGTTAGACAAATTATAAACTGAAAAGTGGAGAAAGTGTGTATTTGATTTCAACTTATTCTGACTGCTGTGATTTTTCTCCTTCATTCAGCGGGAATCATTAATCAGTTCATCAAGTCTCAATGCTGCTGTGTTAGGAATGTAATCTGTTACTTCGAGATGATCTTTACATTTCACTTTGTTCTTCAATGATGGGGAAATCCTCATACCAAAAGTATTGCAAAGGGTCACGCACCATTTGAATCTTTCACGGGTATCCGAAGACATCCTAAATCTCTCGTTATACTCAAAAATATCCACAAAATGAGCGTTTATTCGAGGCCGAAAAAATCTTTGGCGTCTTCTACGCTGAATGCTTCTTTCTAGTCTGCTTTCTTCAGCGGAAGATGATTCCCACATATTAAACACCGAAAAATTGTCAACTCACAATACTGAAAAATAACAAGTTCACAGGTGAATGGACGTAGGTTAAAAATCGGCCATGTAAACTACTGTACAATATTGACTAGTACAAAATGATGGGGAAACACTTGTAACTTGTCCAAAGTCGCCTGTACGCTTGTTAATTTTCACAGTGCATTATAGGTCTACCTACACTTGTACCTTTATGAAACACTTGCACACTCATTTTTTACAACTTGTACATAAAATTGGCTTGTAACTTGTCACTTGTTGCTTTATGAAATAGGCCCCAGATCTCCCCAAATCCGTTATAACAGAGTTATACGCTTTAACTAACTAGTTTTGCCTTCATAAGCACATGAAACTGAGCATAAAAAATAAACTAAAAATTCGTGAGTTAAGGGTCCGTTGTAGCTAAAACGTCAAAACTACCCCAGCGCTGTCGATGTCTCGGTTGTGCGGAAATGTGAGAAACCTCTAACCCGAAAATCCGTTTGCGTTCTCATTTTCCTTCTGTGCAGGCGACCTAGCTTCTTATCCCTGGGTAGCCGTTGTAATTAGGACCATAATTACAGCGCCATGATCCCACAGGTCTGACATCTATGTGAGCTCTCGTTGTAGGTTGTAGCAGAGTCATTTGGAACGTATTGCCACGCAGTGAAGCTGTATTTATAATTGATTGAAATAGAAATGCAAGGGAAACTTCAATTTGTACAGATTTCAGGGGTTGATTTCAGATCTCATTACTGACAAAAAGTTCCTCTTGAACTTTTCCTATGTTGAGAAACAAGGTCATTTGGACGAGTTTCAATCTGGGTACAGAGCTGGATACAGCACTGAAACTGAGCTCATCAAAGTTTTTGATGATATTCGTAAAGGTATGGATGAACGTAAATTGACCATAATGGTTGATTTTTCTTCCGCGTTTGATCTTTTGAGAAAAGATATCCTGTTAGCCATTTTGAAATCCATTGGGGTTGAAAACAATCTTCTTAATTGGTTTGAGTCGTATTTGTCAGGAAGGAGGCAGTGTGTTAAGGGCCCTGAAAATACTTTTTCGTCATGGAAAGACATCGAACTAGGTAGTCCACAGGGATCTGTCCTTTCGGCACTTATGTTCATAATATATGTAAAGACACTGCCCAAAATTTTCTCAGTGGGAACTCACCATATGATGTATGCAGATGATCCGATTTGTATGAAAGTTTCAAGGAATGTGCGGGCTAGAGGGTAGACGGTTCCCAATCAGTTTCATTGTTCTTGACTCAATACCTCATTTTCTCATGCCCTAGTCGTCCGATCTCGCTCAAATTTAGATGATACTTGGGGAATGACAATTTGACCATGTCATATAAATTTCAACAGGGTTGTATAATTTATTGCTACTGCGCATGCGCCAATAAGAAATCCTTGTAACTTGCCTATTTTCCACAGTTTTCATCCGGTCCGGATGAAATTGTCAGGGAATGTGCTGGCTAGGGGGTTGAAGGTTCCCTGTCAGTTTCATTGCTGCCAAAATAATACTTCACTCAGCGCATGCGCAAACGTAAACTCCATTATGCTCGATTTTTTGACGCCCTAGTCGTCCGATCTCGCTCAAATTCGGATGATAGTTGGGGTATGACGATTTAATTACCTCATATCAATTTCAACACGATTGTGTCCTTAATAGATACTGCGGTTGCGACAATGTGAAATACTGGTAATGGCCATAATTTCCACAGTTTTCATCCGATTTTGATAAAATTGTCAGCGAATACGCGGTTTAGTTTGAAGATGGTCTCGTGCCTATATCATTGTTTTCAACTCATCTGTTCATTCTACGATTGCACAAACGTAAATTACACTATCATTTTTTGTTTCTTAATTGACCAATTATGACATTTCACGCTACTTCTTGATTTTCTCTTTTCCGCTATGGATTTTTTCAAGATCACTTAAAACTTTCCAATGATCTACACATTCATGATAGGTAAACGAGGGAGCTATGTTCCACACCCAACTTGGTAGACGTTTTTTTTCTTCTTACACTTTGTTTTCGAGTAGGTACCCACCTTTTTTGATTTCGTATGTGTGTGTGTATGTGTATCCTTCCAGACGATATCTCTCCATAGGATTGAGATGACAGTTCCGTTCTTGCGCCAAAAAATTAAGCTTTCTAAACGAAAGGACAAGTTTGTTGGCCAGCATTTTCTTAGCACATTGAATTGTTCAAATTTCAAAAGAAAAGTTTTTGTTTGAAAAAATCGATAAAAATTGTAAAAAAACGGCTAGAAAGTTAAAAATCCAAATTCTCTTTTTGAACCGAGTTTTTTGCCATGAAATAATTGGTAGTTAAAAATTTCTTTTCCCTCAACGTCCTCAATTTTCAAAACAACGTAACATGATATAGTAATATAATTTATGAAAATTCGCTTTTACGGTCATGCTGAATATTTGGAACTTTCAATAATACTAATCATCCCACAAAACGTTTCCAGCAGTCGAAACTGAACAATATAACTCTCATTAGTAATCATTATGGATAATGTGAAGCTTACTGAAAGCTCCTACATTATTTCTTTTCTTCTTATTTGAATTGTAAATGTAATAGGAAAAGTTATCGTAATAATTAATTAATCATTTCCATTTGTTTTAGGTAAGGACTGAAACCCACCCCAACACTGGCTCAGTTGGTTTTATCTGTGAGTAATGATATAATAATTATAAATATCTTTTCACTTATTTCATACAATACGTTTATACATTCATAATTTTATTTTGTTGATCAATAGCAGAGACGAGATCAGTGCCATACCGAGGGGAAAATGTTTGTAGGGGTTTAACCTCTTAGATTTATCAATATTATCCCCTCCATTGATGAAGTTCGAAAATCCTGGCATACTGTCCAAAACTATATCAGATTCATAATGGAACAAAATAAGAATCAGGAAAATCGTTAGAGATTTGTAGCTTGGGCAGCGCTTGACAAAATCGGTAATCACCCCCTCCACTCCCCACCTAGACAGCAAATCCGAAATTTCCTAGGTTTGTTGCACAACTAGACTAAAATTGGAATCGAACAAAATGAGAATCACGAAAATTGGTTGAGAATTGTAGCCTGCGTCAACCAAATTTGCCGAAAAAACCACGTTTTTCGACTTTACCCCCCTCCATCCCCCCTCTTTCATGTTGAAATTCAAAGTTTCCGAGGTTCATTGCACAACTAGACTGAATTTGGGATAGAACAAACAAAGAATTTTGGAAATCGGTTGGGAATTGTGGCCCGAATTGTAGCATCCCTCCCCCCCACAGACATACACCTATCGTTCTTTTTCAGAAATCCGGTCTTAGAATGGTCTAAAACGGATTTGTACGTGTTTTTTTCCCCCTGCTCGGGTTGTCCCCCCACCCCCTGGAGAAATTCCAATAGGTAGTCCCTCTTAAATAAGAAGCCTTGCCTGTATGACATAGCTTCTAAGGGACGTCCTAAAAAAGGAATGTATAATCTGGGTTCAGTAATATTATTATACGAATCGCCATTCGTAATAAGTTGAGAGGTCTGCCCCAATATATCTACTGTTTGCTAATAAAACATTCCGAAATAAAAGATTCCGAAAAAGCTGAGCACGAGAAAAGCTGACTCTTCCCGTTTCCAAAAGCGTTTCCACGTAATGAAAACCTCTTCTCGTTTCAGAGAGGCTATTTTCGTATACGAGAAAATGAATACGAGAACTCTCTTATGAGCCAAAGTAAAGACATAAAATGTTAATTACACGAATGAACTATTTCCGCATCTAGCACGAAAGTCACCAGAATGAGCGGGGTCATCCCAAAGCCAGACTACCAAAGCTGAGAACCTTGTTTCCCGAAGCTGACCCTGTGGCGCACTTGAACGAGTATTAATACTCCGCTAATGGGTTCGGAGTCCGTGTTGGGGCTGGCAAATGGGCTCGGGAGTCGCTTCGCTTTAGCACTTACATTTCGGGTCATTTGTCGGAGTGGGGTGGCAGGCGAAGGGATGACTGATTACAGGAAAGGGAGACTGACTAATTACTTACTCTTATGTAGATACCTTTCCGTCGCATCTCCTTCGACTACAGGTTGGAAATTCGGTTTATTATACTATAAAATAAAACTGGGGATTTCCTGTGCAAATACTGCCAAGGTGAGGCCACCGGCAGTAGAGAGTTTTTGTACTTCTCGTATTCATGTTCTCGCATACGAAAATGGCCTCTTAGAAACGAGAAGAGGTTTTCGTTACGTGGAAACGATTTTCGGAACGGGAAAAGTCAGCAACTCTCGTACTCAGCTTTTTCGGAATCGTAATTTTACGAGACGACAACATGACCTTTCTCCAAAATAACCCTAAAGCCGCGTTTACACCGGAGTTTGAAACACGAGTGTAAAAGGAGTGTGAAACATCTCTAAAAACGCGCATTTTTAGACGAAACATTTCGCTGTTGCAAACAGTTTTTCAGTGTTCGCAACAGAAATTTTTGTTTCCACCTGAAGTCGGTAAAGATCAAAGGGAGTTGCAAACTTTTGTTTGCAACACTGGTTTCGGTCACTGTTTGCCGTTGAAACACGAAACAGAAACATTTCCCCGACATCCCCTTCGCTGCTTTTTTTGTGATTTGTTCTGAATTTCGTGACCAATCATTAAAGTTAGATATTCAAAATCCTCACTGGTCATTCTTACAAAGTTTTTAAAACTTCCGTCCGTTCTCAGTTCACCTGATAGAGGGTCAACATCATCTCTATTTAAATCGTCCAACAGGTCGTTTCCACTGTACGTAGCTCTGGAATGCAGAGACGGCCTCACCCAGTATCGTCTCGGCCTACGTTGCTTTGACAACACGACACACGCCGCCGCGGCTAAAATGACATCCTCGACACTTGACATCCTGGGAAGCACTGATCCCAGGAACCAGAATAGGCGAGTCATAATCAAGGTCGAAAGTGTTTCAAACATTTTCATGACATGGAAATAAAACCATGAAATAAAAATTGCAAACTTTTATTTGAAACTACTGTTTGCAACTGCTGTTTGCAATAAAAGTTTGCAACTTTTTGTTTGAAACTTCGGAGTAAACGCGGCTTAACTTAGCAACCACAACGCAGTTGGTATGGACACACATACATACGTCAGTATGGACACACTCGACAAAATTGCCTGACTTTTGCCGCTTTCGTGCTATCATTCGTTGTTGATTTAACCTTTGTATTTTTCTTTTGTCCGTGTTTTTTTTTTTTTTTTTTCCGCACCTAAACTTGAAGGGTCATTAGAAGCATTTTTTGCATGCTTTCGACGTTTTAACGCGCCGATTTCAGCATTTTCATCTCAAGATTTAGTTTCAAGATATGAGCTTTCAAGATTTATTTTACGTGTTCTAAAGATGTGTGTTCTTCCTTAATGGCTGAATCTTTTTTGTATGATGTAGTATTTTAAAAATTATCTAATTACTGTGAGTTTTAAGCAGTGACTTACTACAAGAGTTACGTTAACTTCACGATAAAGGCCGTATCACAGTAGCATTTTCCGCATTTTTTTCTGCGTTTTTTCGGCGTTTTTAATGCCTAAACGTGAAGAAGAAGAAGTGCTTTTTTCCAAGGTCAGCTTTTTCGACCATTGCGCATCCTGGCAGTGCGTTTTTAAACTCACTTGGGAAAATTAGAAGACGTTCTAATTTTTACCTTGACGCAAGAAAAATGCTAAACATAACCCTTGGGGAGGTTCCAATTCAATGAAAAACCCCTAGGAGCCCTAACCTGACAGATTTAATAAAAATTTATTCCGCCAGAATGCGCTGTTTTTGCACTTATTCCTCCTCAACATCCTCGCTCCAACAGCTTGTTTCATGTTTACGAGAAATACGAATACGATAAGTTGTATGAAAACTCTCCAATGATGAACCACCGTCAACGAAGAAATGTAAGCGCCGAGTAAGACCTATCTATTGGTTTATTATTAGCGAATTTTCGTAGAAAACAAACTATTTCAAAGGCTCAAAAATTATAAAAATAAAAATTTTTGAACAATTCCTTCAAGGAAATCCGTTTTGAGGCATTTTGAAATGAATCGTGACTTAGTTGAATATGAGTTATTTACTGATTACACAAAGTCAATTCCTTTCCTTCGTCCACTGAAAGAAAGAACTCTTCCCACATTGGTGCTAGGCCCAGAAACAAAAATAAAATTCGCATACTTCCAGCGGTTCGGAGTAACCCTCCCAGTTCTTATATGACTTGAAGTACTGCGACTATTGTTCGTGGAGCTTGTTGTGGAAATCAGGTGGTACTCCTGATTGTAAGAACTTGCGAATGTCCTAGTTTCGTATCATTGATTGAGCAATTTGTCCTTTTTAGTAAGCTACGAACTAAAGAAGACAACTTATTTATTTTTTAGTAGGAAGCTTGGGTTTTGCTTCTGAGTTATTGGGACCGGAAGCCATGTTTTCTCTTCCGGGACAAAAAAATTGTTGGTCTCCAAAATCGAAATTTCCACTCGCATTTTACGCATAAGACCATTCTGAACAACTTTGGTTCCGTGTCTGTCTGTCTGTATGTGTGTGTGTCGTGTGTCCGCAAATTCTTGTAACAAGCTTATTTTCCATAGTTTTCATCTGATTTGGATGAAATGTTCAGGGAATGTGCGGGCTAGAGGGTAGACGGTCCCCTTTCAGTTTCATTGTTCTTGGCTCAATACCTCACTCTGCGCATGCGTAAACGTAAACTCTACCAAGCATCATTTACTCACGTCCAAGTCGTCCGATCTCACTCAAATTTGGATGAGTTGGGAAATGACAATTTGACAATCTCATATCAATTTCAACATGGTTGTATCATTAATAGCTACTGCGCATGCGCCAATATGAAATCCTTGTAACAAGCCTATTTTCCACAGTTTTTATCCGATCTGGATGAAATTTTAAGGGAATGTGCGGGCTAGGGGGTTGAAGGTTTCCTGTCAGTTTCATTGTTGCCAAAATCAAAATAATACTTCACTCAGCGCATGCGCAAACGAAAACTCCATTATGCTCGATTTTTTGACGCCCTAGTCGTCCGATCTCGCTCGAATTCGGATGATAGTTGGGGGAAGACGCATTTATTACCCCTAACCGATTTCAACATTATTGAATCATTAATAGCTACTGCCCATCCACCTATGTGATATACTGGTAACGACCTTTATTTCCCCAGTTTTCATCCGATTTTGACGAAATGGTCAGTGAATACGCGGGTTAGGTTGTATGGTCCCGTACCTATTTCATTGTTCCAACTAATCAGTTCATTGTGCTTACTCACGAACGTAAACTATTTTGAGAATAATTTTTTTCGTTTCTTAATTGACCAATTATGACGTTTCACGCTACTTCTTGATTTACTATTTTCCGCTATGGAATTTTTCAAGATCGTTTAATACTTTTCAATGATCTATACATTCATGATACTTAAACGAGGAAGCTTTGTGCCACACCTAACTTTGCAGACGTTTTTTCCTTTTGTAGGAAAATTCCGAGGAAATTGAGGACATTTCAATGCAAAGGAGGACATGGAAGACACAGTCGTAAATGGAGGACAGGTCCTCCCAAAGAATACCATCTGGTAACCTTACTCCCACTGGACTTGGCAATTCCAAAATTCTCTATTTTACCAACAGAGGGTACCTACCCTCCGGTACAAGCAGCACTCAACCGAGAATGGAGAGGTTAAGAGAAAAATTTGTAACCTGAAGATGAGAGGGAACTCTCGTAGCCTCGTGCTGCCATTAGGGCCAGGAGCCCATCGTCGTTCGTGCTCCGTTTCCTTCATGAACTTGAGCTGAGCGCATTTCGGCGCAGCCGCGGGATTAAATGATAATAAGGCGGCGCGCGGGTTGGCGTGATGGTGATAGTGAGAACTGACTCGACTCTCAAAGGCCGTAACCTTTGACAGGATCTGTGGGACGTGCCCTCCTAGCTAGCTCAAGTGTTTTTTCCCTTCCATTGAGGCTCTTCACTGTATGTGGGGGGAAAATGAGATAACCCCCAGTGCTTCCAGTTGTAAAAGAAAATGCGAAGATCGTGATCAATTAGTGAGCTTTACGAAGAGAATGGATCTATCATCCTAAATCTCATTCATCTAAATGAATTTGTTGTTTGTTAATTTCATGTGCATACGTTTATGTTTATACATACATTTGTTGTAAATCTATAATTGAGTAGAAAAGAATTATTATCGGATTTATTAATTTGGCAAATCGTGAGGTTACCCAGCACTTGTATCTTGTGTAAGCATAGCAGTTATAACTGGTTCTTCTGGCTTGATGGGAGTCATAGTGGCTGCTCATCCCCTGCCACGGGCATTTGCCCATATAGGGGATTCATTTCCATAATTGTGACAGGCCATTAAATGGCCTATGCTGGATTTTTTTTGTATCCCATACTTTTGTAAATTTTTTAGAAATAAAGAATTAAAAAAAAAAAAAAAAAAAAAAATCATAATGGCGCCAGAATTGTACAAAGTTCCAGTCATGCAAGCATGACCGTTTGAGCAAATTTTTGTTAAATATTACATCATAATATGTTACTTTGTAACCTTTTGATAGAGAGATTTTGTTCTTCCCGTAGGATTTCCCCCCCGTTAACGCGTGGAGCAGCGTCTAGAGCAACCAACTGCAGATGGTTTTGAGACATTCTGAAACGAATCCTAGAATTTAACACTTTTTCACACACACACACATATATACATATGTGTGTGTGTGTGTATATGTGTATCTATGTGTGTGTGTGTGTGTGCGCGCGCGCGCGTGTGTGTTTGTCATTCCAGACGATAACTCTCCTTAGGATTGAAATAAAAATTTCGTTCTTGCGATTACTATGCAATTACTATGTATGTAAGGTACTATGTAATTACTCTGTATGTAAGGTACTATTCAATTACTATGTATGTAAGGTGCTATGTAATTACTATGTATGTAAGGTACTATGTAATTACAATGTATGTAACGTACTATGTAATTATCATGTATGTAAAGTACTGTGTAATTACCATAAATACCCGTAGCAGAGCACGGATTCACAGCCATTAATCCTATAAATCGTAGGTGTACCCAGCGGTTTGTACGTAAACACGTGTTGTTTACAAATCTGGAGAGTCTGAGAATGAACTATGTACACCAACAAGGAATTTGGAAATGCATCGGGTCGAGCCAGACCAAAATAAGCTGTTTAACCAGCGCGGAGGTGAACCGGCTTGGAGCTCGCGATAAAAAGAGAGAAAATTACGCTACGAGAAGGATCTTGACCGACTGACCCTGGGACATCTGTCTACGCTCGATCTACGATCAGTGATCACAGCTTCTACGATGATATAAGCCTGTGCCCGCGGTGATATTACTCAGATCATGACAGAACGGTTTAATACCTAATAGTGACAGGAATTTAAAAATATTTCTCGAACTACACCACAGCTGCTCACTTAGCCGAAATAAACCCCTCTTCTAAGTGACTCTGAGTGACTCTCGAACAGCTGTTTTGCAATCATTACCGATAGACATTAGGGGTATACATGGTCCAGGAGTTTCGACGTCGAATCATCTAATCGTCAAAATTAAAGTTTCGTTGGGCTCCAATGCGCCTGCGCGAGGTCATTTACGACGCGCAGCGGTTCAAAAACCAAATCAAGCTAGACAAAATTAAATTTCTTCGTCGCAAAAGAAAGAACACTGGTTCTGGGGGTTTCCGAGGGGGCTGAATTCAATTCTGAAATAGGTTTCCAGGATCAGCTGCAGGTTTTGAGATACAAACGTATGAATTGTGGAAAAATCGTTCAAGTTCCAACTTTTCAATTATAATAAATACTAAAAATTTAATCATGAAGGATATGTAACGCTGAACAACTCTATGCCACATGGTGGGTCACAAATGAAGCCTTCATGCGTAACAATAAACAAAAAACTTGATTTTTGCTATTAACTAATAACGAAAATCACTATCTTAAATGTTTGCACAATATTGAAACAAGTAGTTGAACACAAGAGAATTCACAAGTGTACCTGCTATCGTGACGGTCTACAAAGCCCTGGTTCTTCCAATACTGGAGTATGCATCTCCTGTCTGGTGCCCGTCGTACGCTATGCACAAGTACCGGCTTGAGCGAGTCCAGAACAAATTCTTAAGATTTTTTGCATTCAAGTTGGGTATCCCCTCAGCCGATGTCGATTACGACTTTATTCGTGAGCGGTGCTGCCTGGAGTCCCTAGAGAAGCGTCGTGGCTCGGCCGATCTCACGTTGCTTTTCGAGCTATTGAATAACCAAATCGACTGCCCTACGCTTCTGTCTAGGATAAACCTTGTTGCACAGCAAACCTCTACCCGCTCGCAAGTGCTGTTTTACGTCCCTTTTCTCCTACCAACTACCAGAGAAGCCAACCTCTACGCAGAATTCCTCGCAGTGCGAACCTCTTCCTGACTGTAAACCCCGATTTCGATTTTTTTTACTCCTCCCTAGCCTTGTTAAAATCAAAACTCTCCTCGTCCCCTATCATTTATACTTAGAGACAGTTTTCCTTTTTTTTTTAATTGTTCTTGAGATATTCCTTCTTTTCACTCTGTTACTTTCACTGTACCTTGCCTTTATCATTTACATACTGATCATATAGAATGTAATTGGGCTCGTCCCGTGAAATAAATAAATAAATAAACGATAATATTGACACTGCTGCAAGTAGTACTTAAACTTCCGACGGGCGCAATTAATCTGTGAGATGAAGTGACATGTTGATTTGAGCCATTGGTTGGTAGGTGGTTGGGGCCCCTAGTAGCTTCCTTATTTCGCATCACTCACCAAAGGGCGCCTCGTTTTTTTCTCCACCACGTTCCTGATCACCATCAGGGACGCGTTAGTCTCTCAAGCTTCGTACTAAGAGTACGTTCGAGTTCGGAACGGTTCTGGGAAGCGCAGTCGAGTTTTGTCGTTCGCAGTGCCAGAACGCCGAGTTCAGCGTTCGCAGTGTTTTGCGAACCCAATTCCGAACGGTTCTGACAGTCCACGATTTTTTTTTTTTTTTTCAGTAGGTACTGTCAGAACTCGAACGCAAGGACGTAGTTAACGCATGCGCATTTCACAATTTTTCGGATCCCGTGGTAAACAACTCTCTTCTTCTTCATCGAAATCATACTTAATCATACTTTAGTCTCTATACGTTAGTATAAGTACCTATTCTATTATCGAAATGTCAACTACATACCTCGTCAAGTTCGGAAAGCGATAGTTTCGACGATGGTTTTTGGTTTGTAAATGATTAGGGCGAGATTGAAGTTATAGTTGGATCTCGTCTACATCCACGAAACTCAAATTTTTTCGAGTATACCCCTTAGTCATCGTGGAATTTTTCATTGCCGTGGGGTAACAGTTAAGTAATACTCACGAGCATAATGTATTCACGGGAACTAAAAATATTCTGAAAAGGAGCACCAGAAAGTAACACGAGTTGAGTGAGGTTACGAACAACAACACAGGTTATTTCACTTTCAAGTTCTGAAATCGTTCGCAGTGTTCCACAAGTCCCGGAACGCCCCGGGATTTCCCGTCCCAGTTCTGATGAGTTCGAGAACTGTCAGAAGGCGCACTGAGAACGAAGCTTCAGATGTATTGCGCCCGATCAAGTGAGTATAAATTTCTTACTTTAATAAGTTCAAAATGTTTTTCGATACCTATTTCTCTTCATCTGTCATACAATATTAATATAACTCTCTTCATCTCTCATGTAATATTAAGATGCTTAAGTTCCAGCCCCTAGTTCAATAGCATTGACCTTTATCGCAGTACATTATCTATGAGATGAATTATTTCTGCTCGTGTACCAGAGCGAACAAACTCAAACTTCTGCGAAAAATGTTATTCAATTTCTATGTTGTATTGTTGAAATAGTCCTACAGGACTTGTGCCCAGTGGGCCTATTCGTAACTCAACTTCCAAGGAGGGACCGAATAGTGGTCAACCGGGTTCCCACTGGCCATACCCGTCTTACTCACAGACACCTGCTTAGCGCAGGAGCTCGAGATGTTGTGTGCGGAAGGTGTGGGAATGATTTGTCCATCCGCCACTTCCTGGAGGACTGCCCATACCTCATGGACCTCCGAGTCCAGCATCGGACTCCTCAGTGGGTTGTTTTATCTGGACAAGACGAGGTCCAGTCCCTGTTGTCGTTCCTGAGAGCTTCTAAGCTCTACTACGAACTGTGATACCTGATCTGTGATATATTTTTGTACAATCTAGTCATAGTTTTATTTCACTTTGGCGTTTATATATAGTAGCATGTATTTAGTTATTAGCCTATTCTAGATCTAGTCTTAGTTGTATTGTTTTATTTTTGAGGTTTTTCTTATCCTCTCTAGAGGCTAAACAGTCATTACTCTACCCCTCATTTTATCCTCCTCCGATTTGCCAGTGGAGTTCGTGATGGCACTCCGTTTGGTGGTGGAGGGTAACATGGCCCCCCTTGGAATCGTGCCACTTGCAGTGTCCCTTTGGACACCTTGTTCAATGCCGCTAATGACCCTTATGGTTGAGGTGCGGGTTAAACCTCTAAATAAAAAAAATAATAAAAAATAAAATAATAATATTGTTGAAATACTCCATGGAAGAGTAGGTTAAATCCACAAATACATACACACTCATGTAAAAAGTTGGATTTTATGCATTTTTAAATATGCATTAACGAAAATTACAATACTAATCTGTCAGATGAATTGCGCCTGATCGTGTTAGGATTTGTACTGTGCCCGCCGAAAGGTTAAGAGGAAAACAGAAAACACATTGGTGTAACCATGTGGAGATCTATAAGACTCCATTGAGGTGTCAAACATAACTTCCCCCTCTACCCTCCGGGGCGTTGTGAAAGTTATAGTGAGTAATTTTTCTATTTAGTCGGTTAAAACGTGATGAGACCTCTAAAAGAAGCAGATGGTTCAGGCACAAAAGATTCAAAAAGCTCAATCAAAGCTTCCACGTGGGCTCAATCTGTCGAGTTACAGCTGAGTGGCTCGTAACATCATATTAAGCCGTTATTAACCCACGATGTTGTTAACTGCCTTCACTTAAGGGCCTCGTAATAAAAAATGGATTTCAAACAAGGCTCCTTAGTTAGAACTAAATGTGGTTTTATTGAACACTCGCCGTTATTGTCAATTTTCGATTGGGTTCATTTAAGGGCGGGCTGTTGTGTGCCCAGCCCCTGCATTAATAGATGGATTTTCTCCCGACAAACCGACTCACTAATCACTATTCCACATTTTTAGGACGTCGCTCTAACGCTGTGGCTTCCAGACAAGGCTTCGTAAATAGGAGCGACGCCTATTAGGATTATTCCACGCCTATTGGCGTGGAATAACCCTGAGAAAAGTTTTGGATGTTTGGGTCCTGAATTCGGGCTCCGACTTCCAGGTATTGTGAACTCCGAGCCTCCGCCTGCGTTACTATTTCGCAGATCGACACCGTCGCGCCTCCGCTATCGTCTGTCATATCGCTATTGTATTGTTCAATAATACTGCAGCACAATGTTTCTCCTTCGGAATTTCGCACAAGAAGTGAATGTGAAAATCTAGGTTGTCATAATTCGAGCAATACGTTCAAGAGATGTGTCTGAAAATAAGGAAAGTATTTCATTATCCACTTCCACTGATATTCGAGTTAATAGATTTCCTTGAATCACAACTTCTCCGAATCTTCCAACTAAAAAGGAACGCAAAAACCCATACGACCAGAACGCTACTAACTGATAGAGGGTTAAGCCGTAAATTTGGTAAAAACGGCTTTCATGAGCTCAAAAGGGTCCCAAGGGCCGACCCGGTCCTCACAAGTCAAGTTACTTTTATAAGGGTCCGTTGAAGCTCCCTCAGGTCCTTCGAGTTCACGGCCGGCAGAATCTGTTGGTCGAGGATTTTCTTATCTTCGACTTGTCTCTGGGCTCCTCCACTACCGCTCGACCACCTTCACCCCCTTAATTTCGAACCCTTGAGATGAGGGCGGCCCTCCGCTGTCGACCCTCCTTATCACAATATTGCCTCCGAGATGATTTCGCTTTTCTGAGGATGAATCCCAAGGTCCCCGCTCAAATATTCCTTTCCGTGATGTCCCTGGGCAGAGCCGATGATCGTGTTACCTTTTCTACTGCGCTTAAACGGGTCATATTGACCCGAAGAGAGCTACATTGCATGTCGAATATAGTCCAGTGGGAAGAGGGGCTGGGATCCTTTCAGCGAATATCTGTAAAAAAAAATGAAGCTATTGCAATGGCTCCCAAATATTTTATAATCAATATTTTCGAAAAATTTCTTCATTGAAATCTGTTTTGAGATATTCTGAAACAAACCCTAGAGTCTAACGCATTTTCATATATATATATATATATATATATATATATATATATATATATATATATATATAATTATGTGTCATTCCAGACGATAACTCTCCTTAGGATTGAAATAAAAATTCCGGTCTTGCGCCGAAAAATCAAGATTTCCAGACGAAAGGATGAGTTTGTTAGCCAATACTTTTTGATCACATCAAATTGGTCAAAATGACTAAAAACGTCTAAAAATTGTTAAACTCATATTTTTATCACAACTTCAGTCAAAAGACGTTTATGTACAATGAAGTAAAACGTTAAAAAATTTATTCAAACAAATCATGGTGAAAAATGTACCTGAAATTCATTAATATTTGCTGACAAATCGATTGAAAAAATGAAAAATTGCTAAACATCCAAAATTTGTTTATAATCGTAGAATGTGATTTAGAACGAGTTTATTTGACATAAAATTTGTGGTTAACAATTTAATTGTACTCGAAGTACTCAAATTTCAAAACAGTAACATAATATGATACGAAATTTCGAAAACTACGAAAATTCGCTCATACAATCACAGAATGAACTTTTTCATCATAATTTTGTACATAAATTTTTCAATGTTCTATTTTAAATTTGGTAAACTTCATTTGATCAATATTCTGCAAAAAATTATAAATGTAACAATTTTTAGCCGTTTTTAGCCATTTTTAGTGATTTTTTCATCACATTTTTTGAAATTTTACCAATTTATTGTGCTCAAAAAGTGCTGGCCAACAAACTCATCCTTTCGTTGGGAAAGCTGGATTTTTTGGCGCAAGAACGGAATTTTCAGCTCGAATTCTACCAATGAAATGCCTTAAAACGGATAGGTATCAATGAAGAAATTTTTCGAAAATTTTGATTTTAAACATTTCCGAGCCATTGCAATAGCTTCATTTTCTACGGAAATTCGGTAAAACTGCAAAAAAGAAAAAATCCGAAATCTATTTTGGAAAGCAGATTATTATTTTTAATATGGTTTTTACCATAAAATTAATATTTAACAATTTTTCTCCACTCAAAGAGCTCAAATTTCAAAATAATTTGACATTATACATTACGACGATTTACGAAAATCCGCTCATATAATCATGCTGCATGGCTAAAAGTTATCCAATTACTGCTCAGCAGCTCAATTACACTAGAAGGTGCTCGTGGTTACTTCACGCCCAAGCTCCCAGGACCTGTCGGGCTTTTGACCAGTTCCGCCGTATAAAAACACGAGATATACGGGGAAAAATTATGCGTAACATTTTCCAGCCCTCCGCCTGCATAAGTAATTTTTACCGGGATATCCTGCCAGTATTTCAAAGTAGGTACTTGGGAGCTAGGGCGCTTTTTTGCGTCGTTAAGGCCGCCCCACACCCGGGAAGACGCCAAGGAAAGTGGCCCCTATATTCACGTCCTCAGTAATAAACCCCGACGCGCTGTCCGAAATAAGACGTTGTCGGGATTTACGCGGGTCGTCAACGAGTTGTAAAAGCAGTTTCACTTATGGGCCATTCTCACAGAAAGGGGCAGATTTGAAATTAAGTACCTATCCCCCCCCCCCCCCCCCCAACTGCTCAAATCGAACTGAAAAAGTTCCAGCCATGCAGCATGATCGTATGAGCGAATTTTCGAAAATTATCGTATTGTATAACGTTAAATTGTTTTGAACTTTGAGCTTTTTGAGTGCAAGGAAATTGTAAACTACACATTTTGTGAAAAAAAAAACGTATTCTTAATAATGATCTACTATTCAAATAGAGGTTTTGAATTTTTAGCTTTTTTTACAGTTTTGATCGATTTTTTAGCGAATTCTAATGGAATTCAAGCGGATTCTTCGGTTCATAATTTCGGTCACGCATAAAGGACACACAAACATACTTAATTTGATTTTTATAGATATAGGTGGGGCAAATCGAAAACGCTTCTTCCTCTGTTTTTGCCATAAAATTGGTTTTTAACCCTTTCTTTCTACTGAAATTGCTCAAATTTCACTTCAGCGTAACATGTCCTACAATAGATAATTTAAGAAAATTTGCCCATGCGATCATACTGCATGACTGGAACTTTTTTATTTGTTTTAATGTTGAAAATCAAGGGGGTTTTTTTTTTAAAGAAAAGGTCTTACAAGGATAATATTATTTTAAGCTCCCTCAAAATTTTTTGGTATATGTACGTTTCAGGATGCGTAGAATCCAAAAACTAATTAAAAAAAGTTCCGTCCCTGTCATTACTGACAACATTTATGTTATGTATCCTGAGATCTACATTTATGTCCACATTTTTCTCTACATTTATGTATGGACGAACAAGTGAAGTGAGCGGGCATAGCTATTAATCATCTAATGAACTCTTTATATTTTGTAACTAATGAATTACTAGTAGAGGAAATATGAGAGTTGGGTGACTTTCGGCCCTTCAAGCCCTTCAGAAGGGCTGAAATTGGGGATTTGATTATGGACCCCCTTCTTTATCAGGGTAGACAAAAAATTGGCCCTGTCCGACAATTACGGTAGGCGTGAAAGGGCTTCGAAGTTGAGGGAAGGGTAAAATTTGAAGGGGGGGGGGGGGGGGCTAGAACAGGACAGGTGAGTGGGCGAAATGATACAGGAGGGTGAGATAACAGATCGCGACCCAAATTCAGGAAGGATGGAGGATTAGGTAAGGATGGAAAGGGCGGGGAAGTTGAAATTTAGCCCTTTAATTTAGAGAGCCCTTTAACATGACCATTATAGCCTAGTAGATATACAAATATCCGAACGTGCAGAAACGGAGACTCTTCCAGGCTATTGATAAGGAGGGTGAGACAACAGATCGCGACCCAAACTCGGGAAGGACGGAGGGATAGGTAAGGATGGAAAGGACGGCGAAGGTGAAATTTAGCCCTTTAATTTAGAGAGAAAAATGGCTGTTATAGCCTGGAAGAGTCTCCGTTTCTGCACGTTCGGATATTTGTATATCTTCTAGGCTATAACGGCCATTTTCCCCTCTAAATTAAAGGGCTAAATTTCATCTTCCCCGCCCTTTTCATTCTTACGTATCCCTCCGTCCTTCCCTAATTTGGGTAGCGATCTTTTATCTCACCCTCCTATGTCATTTCAACCACTCACCTTTCCTTATTTAGCCCCCCCCCCCCCCTTCAAATTTTACCCTCAACTTCGAAGCCCTCTCACGCCTACCCTAGTTGTCGGACAGGGCCAATTTTTTGTCACCCAGATAGAGAAGGGGGTCCTCTAATCAAGTCCCGAATTTCAGCACTTTTGAAGGGATCGAAGGGCCGAAAGTCACCCAACTCTCATATTTCCTTTACTATTACTGGTTAAATTACTAATGAATTGATTGAAAATGTAATGAACTATGCGAGGCGACAATTTTAAAACTACCAGGAAGCTGATGGGATGTCAATGGTTATTTTCACTGCAAAAACTCGTATCTTTTTTAACGCCCCGGAGGTTAGTTTGGTCGGCGGAATGCGGCATGAGGCTTTCAAAAATTCGTCATCCCTTGTTTATTGAGGGATCACAGATGACTGACAAGAAAAAAGGAGGACAAAATAAAAGGCAAAAAGAGTCCTATTTTTCTTTAAACGCAGTTTCGACTGGTGTGGGGAGAGCGGCTGGACGGGGCTGTTTTAATTGAACAGCTGGATCCTCTCTTTCCGTCTCTCTTGTGTATCTCCTCTTCTGGGTTTTCTCTCTTCCACACTCTCCTCTGGTCTACCTCCCCAGTAATTGAATAATGGGGAAGATAAGTTTATTTAGCAACGGGCAGGATCGGGGAGGGGCGAAGGAAGTAGCCCGGCGGTATCAGAAAAGCCTAATAAACACAGAAGGGATCCCGCCGTCTTCCTAATTGAACCAAATGGAGAAGGAAAGAAGAGCTCTCGACGCTCAAACTACCTATTTGAGCTCCTCTCGGATCGGAGCGGCTTCTAAAACGAGAATCCGGCTCTCATCTCGAATCTCCTCTCCGAGATTTCCACCATATTGGAACCTACGCTACCTGATCATTGTGCTCTTTTATCGAATTGTTGAAAACATGAAGCCATTCGCGATTCCCAATAAGGATGAGAGCCTAGCTGCAGCGAAATGAACTAGAGTAGATCCTGAATCCAACTCTCGTGTCCCTGTCATTCTTTGAGACTTCGTTTTCTCTCGTTTCATTTTATTTCATTTTTTCTGCGATGGGAAAAGAGTCTTAGGGCGGAATTCATAGACGGGAATTGAGTCTGAGTGGGCCCCTAAGTGTATCGATAGGGGAATTCATGCACTCACCGCGATTTATAAACGTGATTTAAGGACTACCCTGAGGGTACACTGAGTGTGCAACCCAAATATACACTCAACGGGATTCATAAACAAAAAATGGCGTTGAGGTGTGTTTCACCCTCAGCTCAACGGAACAATATCCTGAGTGAAGGCAGGAGGTCACTTAAGTGCGTCACCTGATAACTTTATTATTTTCACGTAGGTATGAGTACTGGTAATATAATAGAGCATACATCGTTTATTTTGTTCGGAGTTTATTCAAAAACTACGGCACATAAGAGTATGTTTGATGTGACCAACAGATCCAATTCGAATGTTATACAATCAACCACGAAATATTTCGCAAACTATTCTGATTCGGGAAAGAGACTGTCATGGACAACTACGAACCTTAAGGAGCCTAAAATAAATGGAAAGGATTTATAACCACCACAACTGAAAGTGCTGGTCGCTCTTTGATTTTATGTGATCACAACATTCCAAGTTTGAAGTGCACGGTTTTCCGATACATCTTGGTTTGTGGAATGAGTTGGTGGTAGGTACCTACCTTCCATACATCAGGATGTACAATCAATGAGAATTCCAAGAAAATTTGATTGCTTGAAGCTCTCCCAAAACCTCACGTCTTTTTTTGTCCGACAGTCACTACTTATCTGTTCCTCAAAACTAACTGGCGAATCATTGTTTTCTCATTTTCTCACTTCTTTTCTGTCACAATTCTATACATAAACACAAATTATCAGCACTTAAACAAACAAGCAACAAGGATCCAATTCAACTGTGGTTGCCCCGATCCAGGTGGGAAGACCAATGACTTTCGTCTATGTCTGAAAAGGCCTATGTCTTGTGTCCCCAAGGAACAAGGATAATAGCTAAATAAGCAAAAAAAGAAAAGAGTAACCTTTGAGAACTGTTATTGAATATGTACATGCTCTTGTAGAGCCATCTCATTCGGTTATTTAGGTGGTTTTCTTGAGGGTCAGTCATAAGATTTTGATTTGCCAAATTTTCAGTAAAGTTTATTAACATTTTCAAGGGTTAGGGAAAATACATCATGAGATTAGGATTTCATCTATGGTTACGTACATCATATTGAACGGATATGGTTTTTAAATTAAAAATATTATTTAAGTTACTTACATGGAGTAGTATATAGTTCATTTATTTTTTACAAATTAAATTAAAATTACAAAATTACTAAATCAAAAATTACTGGGCCTCATAGTTGAATTTTCATTTCTCGATCTCTTTAATTTTTCATTATTCAATCTAAAAAATTAAATAATATAAAATAATATGTATTACTACAATTGGGTAGAAGGATACAAGAAGCTGGGAATGGCAGAATGTGAAGGTGAGGGGTGAAAATGCAAACTCAAAAGTTTACTAAGTCCTGAGTGCACCCATCTTGAGTACTGAAGGGTTCACTTTAAATCGCTGCAAATTATTATACACATGAATATGAAGTGGAAGATGATTCAAAATTTCACTGACATCAGCAAATGATCCAACTGTAATGACATCTCTTGGCGGATGCAATTTCCCTATCGCACACTGTACTGAGGAACTATTGGCGTGGGGAATGGGGGATGATGGGGTTCCAAATCACCTTTCCGTTCAAACTAGCAATTTCGACTCCTCCCAGAACTCACCAACTCCAAGTTAGAACATCCGGACCTCTTGGATCGCCTTTTCGTGATTGCGGTCTATTAGATAGCATTTCCAAGCCTTCGTATAACTTGGGTTTCTGCACTCACCGCGATCCTACCGCTAGATCCCATTTAGCGATTATATTGAGGTTGTTAATCCCTGATAGTAAACTGTTATCGCAGTTTCGACGGGTATAAACTAGCCATCTATCGGAACTCCCACTTTCCATTGATTATCCCCCCAGCTGTAGCATCGCGTGTCTTCGCTGAGGCAGATTTTCCGATTCATTACCAGCTGAAACCTCAATCTCCAGCTTTGTTAAATCATCCTAAAACGCGTTATTATGAATTGCTATGCGCAACATCTTCGTGTGATCAACGTTTCCCATGCACACATGATTCTATCGGACTGACGACGATGAAATTTATAGGGGACTATCTAGGAGCAAATCCACACAATCTCAGAAATCTCAGAGTATTTAATTAGAATCTGTCCATTAGTCTAGGTTTACCTATTACCTGTGTCGAAGAATTACTTCCGAGTCTACCTAAAGGTAGCGGAAGCATTGTATTCACTTTCTGGAGAAAAAAAATTTTTGGTCTCCAAAATCAAAATTTCCACTCGCATTTTACGTTTTAGACCATTCAGAACAACTTTGGTTCCGTGTCTGTGTGTGTGTGTGTGTGTGTGTGTGTGTCTGTCTGTCGTGTGTCCGCAAATCCTTGTAACAAGCTTATTTTCCACAGTTTTAATCCGATTTAGATGAAATTTTCAGGGGATGTGCGAGCCAGAAGGTAGACGGTCCTCCATCAGTTTCATTGATCTTGACTCGATACCATACTCTACGCATGCGCAAACGTAAATTCTACCAGGCACCATTTTCTCACGCCCTAGTCTTCCAATCTCGCTCGAATTTGGATGATAGTTGGGTGATGACGATTTGATCATTCCATATCAATTTCAACATGATCGTATAATTAATAGCTACTGCGCATGCGCCTATGTGAAATCCTTGTAACGACTTTAATTTCCACTGGTTTCATCCAATTTCTGGTTAGGTTGCAGATGGTCCCCTATCAGTTTCATTGTTGCCAAATCAATACTCCTTTCTGCGCATGCGCAAACGCAAAGTTCATTATGCTCCATTTTTTTACACTCTAGTAGTTCGATTTCGCTTAAATTTGGATGATAGTTGGAAGAAGATGACTTGATTACCTCATATCAATTTCAACACGATTGTATCATTAATAGCTACTGCGCATGCGCCAATGTGAAACACTTGTAGTGACCTTAATTTCTAAAGTTTTCAACAGATTTTGATGAAATTGTCTGCGAATGCGCGGTTTAGGTTCTAGATGGTCGTGTACATATTTCATTGTTCTCAACTCATCAGTTCATTCTGCGCTTGCACAAACGTAAATTACATTGAATATCATTTTTTCGTTTCTTAATTGACCAATTATGACATTTCACTCTACTTCTTGATTTACTCTTTTCCGCTATGGCATTTTTCAAGATCATTTAAAACTTTTCAATGATCTATACATTTATGATAGGTAAACGAGGAAGCTATGTGCCACACCCAACATGGCAGACGTTTTTTAGTTGTCCCTCAACCTCAACTAATTGCTATACAATTTATAAGGCACTATTGTGTAACATATGTGTATAACCACCCCCCGAATTTGAATGAAATCGGACTAATAAATCATGAGAAACCGACGTTGTGAGGAATTAACGTTCGCGCATGCGCGCAGAGTACCTACTATTGATCCAACGGCAATGAAAGCTATAGGGTAGAGTCAAGAAGCTAAAAACACAATCGCTGGAAATTTCTTCAAAATCGTACTAAAACTTTGTATAGTGACAAGGGCGTGAAGGATTGACCACAGACGGACAGGCATTAGGAAGACAGGCAGACAGACACGAAACCTAAATAGGTCAGCAAGTGGAGATTCCGATTTTAGAGGACAAATTTTTTTTCGACTTGTTGCTCAACTTGCACTATGCCTTTGGTAGAAAGACAGGGAAAAAACCTACCACCTAGTGCCTAAAGGATAAACATATTGGTAAGCCCTAAATGAATGGATCTTGTATATCTTGGTGAGAGTTAAAATAAGATAAAAAAAATTCCAGTCATGCAGCATAACCGTATGAGCGAATGTTCGTAAAATATTGTATTACCAATATTATGTTACATTTAATTTGAAATTTGAACACTTCGAGTGCAAAGAAATGGTTAATTACTAATTTTATGACAAAAAACGTATTCTAAATAATAATCTCCTATTCAAATAGAGGATTTGAATTTTTAGATTTTTTTGCCGTTTTTATAGATTTTTTAGCAACATTTAATGACTTTCAAGTACATTTTTTCAGCATAATTTCGTACATGAATTTTTGAATGTTTCATTTTATAGTTTTGATAAACTTTATTTGAGCAGTGCTTTGTCAAAAAAACAAAAAAAAAAAAAAAAAAAAAAAAAAAAAAAAAAAAAAATACCAATTTTTAGCCGTTTTTAGCAATTTTCAGTGATTTTTTTTAGTACATTTGTTGAAATTTGACCAATTTAATGTGCTCAAAAAGTACTGGCCAACGAACTCATCCTTTCAATTGGAAAGCTTGATTTTTTGGCGCAAGAACGGAATTTTTATCTCAATCCTAAGGAGGGTTATCGTCTGGAATGACACTTATATAAATAAATAAATATATATATATATATATATATATATATATACATATATGAAAAAGCGTTAAACTCTAACGCGGCGTTTCAGAATGCCTCAAAACCGATTTCAATGAATAAATGTTTCAAAAATTTTGATTTTAAAATTTTCCGAGCCTTTGCGATTCGCTGAAACAAAAATACCATGACTTCTAGGATTATCCCCCTCCCATTAACCCTCTCCCCAGAAAGTAAATTTCCATCATAATACTTCCAGTATGAAATTTTAAACTCCTGACATATTCTCTCAAACTAGACCAAATTCATTACCACCTCTATTCACCGCTCCCATGATGAAATTTGAAAATTCTGACATACGTTCCAAAATTATATTGAACTCGTAATGGAGCGAAATGAGAATCACGACAATCAGTCGAGATTTATAGCTTGGGCAGCAGTTAAAACAATCAGTAATTATCCCCTTCGCCCCCTCCTCAACAGCAAATCCAACGTTCCCAAGGTTTGTTGCACATCTAGACTACATCTAGGTAATACTGGAATCAAACTAAATAAGAATCACGAATATCGGTTGAGAATACGAGACGTCGTCAAAATTTTTCTAAAAAAATACGTTTTTTCAGCTTTACCCCTCCATTCTCCCTCTTCGATTATGGGATCCAACATTTTCAGACTGAATCGATTTTGTAGATTGAGAAACAATACGAAAATTCACAACTAAAACATTTGGTTTGTCAATTCCCGGTCCACGTTCGGAGTCCAAAGTTTCGTGTGAACCCCTCATTAGCACCCACTCGAGGGCTTAACAATCTTGTTGAGGCTGCGCCACCTTAACGGCCAGTAATGATACAGTCGATTTGAGCTTAGGTGTGCCGGGACACGATTCAAAATAGCTAAGAGGCGTGAAGGAGGGAGAGAGAGAGAGAGATAGATAGATAGATAGATAGATAGATAGATAGAGAGAGAGAGAGAGAGATAGAGAGAGAGAGAGAGAGAGAGAGAGAGAGAGAGAGAGAGAGAGAGAGAGAGAGAGAGAACGTTGCAAATCTTACACAAAGGTTTATTACAGATCACCTGTCTATAATTACGAGTAATAACCGAAATCTATTATATATTAGGTATCCAAAGATATCTGCAATGCTATGACGGAAGTTGGTGAAAAAACGTTGTCTATTTCCACGAAAAATAAAGACTTACAATGTTAAATTGATTTCGACGGTTAGGCTATAATCTGTAACAAACAATAACTGATGTATGATCATATCATTAGTATTTTCCCTTGATGAACCAGAGAGGCTCTCTGACAAATTTCAACATCCTACAGTGAAAAGAGAGAATTTACCTCATTCAAATTTAAATACAGTCAAATGTAATTATTTGATCGTCTCTCATCCATTTGTTTCAACTACCCACCTGTTACTACCATGACTACGTTTGTTCGTCTCCAGGCCCAGCAAAAAATGTTGTCACTGCGGTCCAGGAAAAATTCAAAACACGAGCCATCCTGAAGAACTAAATCACTCGCGACGTAGTTGTAGACACCCATTTCAAAACGGAAGTTAGTGAAAAAACGTGGTCTATTTCCACGAAAAATAAAGAGTCACAATGTTGAATTGATTACGACGATTAGGCTATCATCAGTAACAAACAATAACTGAAGACACATTAGAAAGGACGCATCTTTTACAGTAACAGTTGAAGAGAGATTGAATCCGTTTGGTAAGAGAGAAACGAAAGGGGCTGGAGGTACAACCAATTAAGTGCAAGCAAACTGAAGGGAAATTATAGCTAATCAGATGAAGTGAAAGGAGGACAAATAACTCAATATGGTTTGAACAGTGTGAAGGGATAACTCCAAGCTTTATAGAAATGGACCTATCAGTAGTGAAATATATTGAGCTATATCCTCATTTATATTGTCACTTTTGATAACTTCGAATTTTTCTAGTACATTCAACGTACCTCCCTTTGGACAAAAATGAAGAAATTCCACAAACTGTGTATCTGCCTGATCAAAATTGTTACTATGATTGGATTCCTTAAGATATTTTCGCAAGTGCTGACCTACCCTTATTTTCCATGAAATCCTTCTGATGCTTCTGATGATCGTCTATTCTTTCCATGAATTTCCTACCAGTTGGCACTAAATTGGTTGTACCTCGTGCCCCTTTCCTTTCTCTTGACCAAAGGGATTCAATCTCCCTTCACCTGTGACTATAAAAGCTGTGTCCTTTCTAATGTGTTTTCAGTTATTGTTTGTTACTGATAATGGCCTAATCGTCGTAATCGATTTAACATTGTAACTCTTCATTCGATCAGCTGAGTGAGCTCCAAAGCCATTTTGTCTCCTATTCAACTCAGGAAGCTGAAAATTGAGAGGGAGGCACAAGGGAGAATACTGAAGATGCATGAGAAATCATTGATCAGCTAAGTGATCTCCAAAGCCATTTCGTCTCATATTCGACGCAGGAAGCTGAAATTTGAGAGGGAAGGTCAAGAGGGAATACTGAAGATGCATGAGAAATCATTGATCAGCTAAGTGATCTCCAAAGCCATTTCGTCTCATATTCGACGCAGGAAGGTGAAATTTGAGAGGGAAGGTCAAGGGAGAATACTGAAGATCCATGAGAAATCATTGATCAGCTGAGTGATCTCCAAAGCCATTTTGTGTCCTATTCTACGCAGGAAGCGTCTATTTCACTCGGATCTACTTACAAGAAAATGCTCTCTCGTGACTCACTTCGTGGTCAACGCGTAAGTGTACCCGTTTCAAACCGTCGGGCTATACCGACACTTTACCTGCCTTACGTCAAAAACTAGCTCGCAGGCCGTGAGAGAGCATAGGCGCAGATCGAAGGACGCGATCGGACTTGGGAGTTAGTCAGATGGGCGACGGGTTAGACAAAATGCCGCGGTCGACTTCTTCCCTACATGGGGCGGCCGTACGCCTCTTATGGAATCTTGTGCGATCCCGTCTCTTTCTCAAACACGTTTTTAACGGCCGCCAGGTGGCATCCTCAGGTGCACTGAGCAATCTGTCCACTTTTGCTGGAGGATGAAATAGAAAATCTCAAACAAATCATCGGGGAACACGAGTGAAGGGCCTGCACTCGCAGCCTTGGCCTGCCTACACACCAGATGCAGATCGAATAAAAATATGTTTCTTTATTGACAAGGATATGTCTATTGGCTGATAGTCCTAATTTTCAGATCAAAAAATATAACGCGGTACGGATAAGCAAATTCGGTTACTAAACTGCAAACATGAAATCAGAATTCATTAGAAATTTTGTTAGGAAGCTCCCAAAATGCATGGCTGTTTAAATTGTCTTTGTTACTGTGCTAAATTCTCTCCTGTCGTCCTTGGAAGTTGAAATTTGATAGGGCGGCTCTCTGGGACACTAAGATACAACAGAAATTATTGGCTCTTTCCAAATCAGCTGAGTGAGCTAAGTTCTCTTCTGTTCATCATAGGAAGTTAATATTTGATAGGGAGACTCCTTGGCATATTAATAGACGATTGAAATGATTTCTAATAAGCTGAGCGAGTTAAATTGTCTCCTCTTTATCCTAGGAAGTTGAGATTTGATTGGGAGACTCTCTGGGGCACTAAAAAACGATTGAAATGATTGGATATTTTCTGATCAGCTGACTGAGCTAATTCAATTGAGACATTTTTAACTTGACGCAAAACACATATTTTACAGGGGAAAAAATAAGATATCCATGTGTCGATGTATCTGCATTTAGTGCAGATATACTCAACATCAGTTTACTAATTTATGATTTAGTCTAGTACCTACCTAGTTTCTAAAGAAAGCTCAAATTTTTTTTTTAATGTTTATCTTTGAATAAACGCATTTAGAAATAAAGCAATGAATGATATAAGAAATATTCTTTATCATAATTTGAATAATTTCGTTACGTCTGAATGAGTTAATTTCCATTACGAAAACATCACAGTCATTTGAGAATTTTCTCTCCGAAGAGTTGGGAAAGTCTCGAGGTAACAAAGACCCCCAAAATAAAGAAATGTTAAGATATTGGTAATAGGTATAGGTAATCAAACAGATATAAACAGCTACTTTAAGCTGCTTCTTGCGACCTCACAGATCGGCCTTGTGCTACTAGCGCTTTTACAACAAGCTGAAAGTTGTTCCTCGAGACCATCTGGCGCTTATCCACTATCATTCTAAGGGTATAAAACAGATTGGCACTTTTACCGTCAGAAAATATTATCGAGTTTAGTTATCACCGTTCCTAGCATTAAAGTAATGTTTTTTAAAGTTCCAGTCATGCAGAATGATAGTATTGAGCGAATTTTTGTAAATTATCGTACTATGTTGTGTTAAATTATGTTGAAAATTCAGAACTTTAAGTAAAAATGAATCGTCAGCTAACAATTTTATGGAGAAAAAAAAACCGTTCTGAATAATATTCGGCTATTCAAAAGAGATTTTTAATTTTTTATATTTTTTGCAGTTTTTATCCATTTTCAGGCAAATATTAATGAAATTTAAGTGGGTGATTCTCCCGTTTCATCATAATTCATGTTTTGGAACAACTACAGTGTTTGCGATAATTTTTATGATATTTTTTGGTGCATAATTACTATTATTCAACCTTCCCTCAATTTTCAATCAAATTTTTGATGGATCATACCTTGATATCATACCTAAATTTAAGTTCAAAACGTCAAAACCTAATTCCCTCAACTGTCCATCAACCGGAGTTACTAACTTTTGTAGTCAATAAAATCCATTTTATATCAAGTATCGTTCTTCTTCTTTTTCCTACGGCTTCCGAATGTCATAAGTCATAAGCTAACGATTAGTATAATTAGTAGTGTCCCAATATGTTTATTTAGCTGTGTGCAATGTTAAACACCGATGTCCATAAGGTTTATCCTAATTAAAATATATAAGGATTTACATAGCAAACACCTGAAATTTTTAGATGGGGAAAAACAAGAACTTGTGGACAATTTCTTTCTAAACTGCCTTTCCGTAGGACTCACCATGACCAACGGGCGTATGATCAGGAGCAAAACTGTTCAATGCCCTACCCCGGAGCTCCGCTCTATTTCTCAAATTGAAAAGTTCAAAAAAGAACTGAAAAAACAAATAATAATGAGGCAATCTGAGACCCATTAGATAATATTAAAACTTTAAGATGGTAACTAAATAATTCCTATGTATTCTGATTTACCCGATGTATACCTATTGATTCTAATTTACCTATATTTACTTACAAGATGATTATTGAATAAGGTATTGAATGAGTGTGCTGATTATGTATTACTCCTCCCCACAGCACAAGTCTACGACTTATAGTGGGGAGTAGCATTTCCTGATTTGTGTAACTTTTTTTTGTATTGCAATACCTATCTAAATAAATGAGTTTTTTTTTTTTTTTTTAACTGGCGCCACATCTCCGGAGCATCTTTTTTATGTATTGAAGAGTTGGCAATATTGAAAAACTTTCCGCCAAACTGAGAGTAACGTTTTACACATTATTCTTCTTTTTCTTCAGTTTGTGAGCAAATTTTACAGAGCAAGACTCCCCTCGTCAAATCAAAACCCTAATTGCCTCACTCGATTATATCTTGACTTAGGTGAGTTAGAATCTTGTTCTTTTTGCATTAATTTAGGTATTATCATAGGGAGATATGGGTTTCGTTGTTCCTTTAGCGTGGAACGTGCTTTAGCCTTGGACTAACTAGCGAAAAACGTTACGCGGATGTGTCACGAAATTTTTTCTTTTTTCTTATGATTTTAATGCACAACCGCGCACAAGATGGGTTGCGCTGGCTCAAAAAAAAAAAAAAAAAAAAAAAAAAATCAAAAGAATTATGACGTCATGACGACTCGTGCTGGACAGCCTAGCGGTCAAACATGATACTACATGTAAAAAGTGATGGACAATGGACTTTGTAATTTGCCACGCTTAAAGGTAATTATGAACTAAGATAGATAAATGATAGATGTGTTGTCGGCTGTGATGTAGTTTATAGTTGTATATAGTCGAAATTCGGCCCAAGGAGAAAGATATAATTACAAAAACATTGTATTCATTGTAATGACGTTTCGGTCACCATCCTGTGACCACCATCAGATTAGCTATAAACAACATAAAACCTGGTAAACTACCATGCTTTGCAAACATATTACGCTATAACAATAAGCTAAAACTAATCTTAAGGTTAGTAAAGTAGAAAACAAGGACTTAGCTTTGCCCTCAAAGAAGACAGTGTCCAAAACAGGAGGTTTTATAAACCTCATAAAATCGCTAGAGCCAACGAGCCAGGCTAGAGCCAAGACAATTTCATTTGGGGAAATCTAAAACAACAAGAAAAACGAGAACAAAAAATATAGAACTATAAAGAAAGGGCATAGCTAATCCCACCACGTAAGAGAAGTAAACCAAAAGAAGTAACGAACAAGAAATGAAGATAACAAACTTACAGTATTGAGAAAAAATATTTTGTTTAGCAATTTTGAAGGGCCAAAAATAAGATGCATAAGACAAAAACCGATTGCTGTAACAGAGAGGAAAAAATATGTAGAAACTAATGTTTAACATTTGGCACTCATTATTATAAATAGGAGAGAACTACACAAGCAGGGTGGACTATAGAAACCTACAGGGAGACAAGAAGAATAGGAAAAAAAAAACCATCATGGAGCTAAAAAGCTCCTGAATTTAAACTCGGCGCGTCGTGCCTCGCGTGACTTCTACTTAGAGCCTTCGGCTGAAATCACAAAACATGAATATGCTTTAGCCTAGAACGTCAAGCATTTGAATTATTGAATTTTCTCGTCTTATTATAATGAGTGTGTATTATACCAGGTCGCTAGCGGACATCACTCCCTAGCAATGGATGTTTATCGGTATCGCGCTACTTTCGTTCCAATCTCATATAACGTTTTTCGGCAGTTTGGTCCCGGCTAAATCATATTCTTGCTAAAAACAAGACACTAGAAGAAGAGAACATTGTCTTTCACAATCCTTGTTGTTCAGAAGCTAGAAACCAGGAGGACGGGGCCTTAAAAGGAGGCACGTAGTACATTAAAAGAGTTAAAATAGGCACCTGAGCGCTTCTGAAAATCAGATATCGTGTTGACTGTATTAGGCGTGATTCTTGTTTCCTACTTTACCAACCATAAGATTAGTTTTAGCTTAGTGTTATAGCTTAGTGTTTGCAAACCATGGTAGTTTACCAGGGGTTTTATTGTTTATAGCTTACCTGATGATGGTCACAGAATGGTGAACGAAAACCAACCCCGACCCCGAATCCCGACTACATACAACTATAAGTTAGAGAACGAATCGCAGTAGTAGTTGTTACAAAAACAAGTAAAGGGGTTAAAAAGCTTCTTAACTCCCCCTAACTCTCCCAACACTCATACGGTCTCCTAATTGATGATATGTTCTAATTTGCAGGCGCCCTAGAAAAGAGTCTCCGCTTTAATTTTTAAAAAGGGGCGCGAAACTTTAGGGATACCCGAAACAGGGGGTGAGTTGCGGACTTGGCTGGTGAAATTGTAACTTGTGAACTGAGGAACTCCAACCGCCTGGAAACTCGTTTGAACCGGGAGGGAAATGGAACTTTGCTTTCTGTTCGCGGAGTTACTTACGAAACTATTCAGCGGCAGAACTGCTGGGGGAGTGGTGCAAATTTTATCGCAGGATCAAACACATTTCAACGCTGTACTGAAGCCTAAAACCTGCATTATATAATTATTAGCTCCTACTTAACAGAACATGGTGTAGCAAGAATAAAAGTAGGAAATGACTCAACGTTGATGATTTGATGAGCCAATATTTGAAAATTTGATTGATGACCCAACAATCTCTTCTCGCTCTTAACATTCCTACCTTCAAGATCGAACCTTTGCTTTGTTTGTTTCAACAACCTAGTTTGTTTCAATCCTAAACGAACTTTCAACTATCCGTAGAATACTTGAAGGTGTACCTCAAGGTAGCATATTAGGTCCTTACCTACATTCATTATTATATTTGCCCCTCCAAGTTGCCAGTGGAGTCCATGATGGCGCTCCTTTTTAGTCAAGGATGGCAACATGTATCCCCTTAGAATCATGCCACTTCCAGTGTCCCTTTAGACACCTTGTTTAATACCGCTAATGACCCTTCTGGTTGAGGTGCAGCTTAAACCTTAAATAAAACAACAAAAAAAGAAGTTCATGACCCAGCACAAGAACTCGGGGCGCTGGAACACTACAGAGTCTACACAGTACAAGAACTCAACCACTCTGGAACGTCACACTAGCTGCGCAGAGCGACTGCGCCGTACTAGTGCATGAACTCAAGTACGCTGGAACAAACCTTAAGACTTAAAGGGAGCTCGTGATGAAGGGAGACAGCGAGCATATCAAGTTCGCTCAGCTGACGTGGGGTTTTCGTGCGGTGGCGGCCCCTCAGGGGTCACGCGATGGCCTCCAACGCACCCTCCCGCTTAGCACTTAGAAAATTATTTCAGCTGCCCCCCCTCCCCCTCTCGCTCCCTTCACCCTTGTCAAAACACCAGTCGTAAATGTTTCGAAGAAAAACAGTTTCTGAACTGCTTCACTTTATGCGGAATATTCTTTATTTTTAACCTTTTACTTACTTTCAGTTCATAATTTTCAATAATAAAGAAAATAATAAAAGAAAATTTAATAAAAAAGAAAAGAGAGAAAAAATAATAAAGAAAAGAAAGTTTTTTTTTTTCAACTATCTCTCTTTCTGAACAAACAAGTAGGTAACAAATAAAAGAAAAATTGAATAAACAAATCCGTCCTTCCATGAGATTTTCTTCGTAACTATTAGATGAAAGTTTATGAAACTTGGGTGAAAAACCGAACATGGGGTTGGTCCTCCGCATTAATTTCAAATATCCCTTAAAGAGTAGAATTCAAGGGGCCGAAAAAAATGTATATATAAAAAATAAATAAATAAATAAAAATAAAACTCTATATTTATAAAATCTGGCAAGATTTGGTCGCACACGACCACTCATACGTATAACCAGAATTAACTACCCCTAATTGTAGGAATAACATAGACAGTAATTATGACGATGATAACAATTGCGACTTAAAAATAAAACATACAACTTGTACGTGAAAATAAAAAAGCAATTTATAAAATTTAAAAAAAATACACTGCCAAGGAAATGGCACATGAGCTTCCTCGTGACCTTCACAGTACGTCACCTTTAAATTCCAGAAAACTAGTAACGACCGGTTCTGGCATCAGGGAATTAATAAGGTGGGAAATTGGAAGCTGAATGGTATATATAATAAATGAAATTAATAAGGAACATTTTGATCGTGTTACCGCATTTTGTGCTTTTTGTAGCCGATCAAGTTCTTCGCCAGTCAAATCACAGAGCGCTGTTATCGCATAGTCGAAATTACTTAACACCAATGAATGAACTAGTTGGAATCGAATATGGAACGAAAAATCAATGGCCATTCGTGGTAAGTTGGAACAGTGAACTGAACAAGTCATTACGGATTTTGGTAACTTGTTCAGTCTATGATAGTAGTGATTAATAGTGGTCTTTCATAAATACGTTTGTATGTGTGAACCAAATACCTTGCGTATCAGTGAACCAAATACCTAGATTTTTAACCTTGCCTTCAGACTCTAGTTACTGATCATCTAAAACAACTTTCAATACTGAGTCAAGACATATTTGTCTCATGAGGCGTGTTCATAGACATTCCGTGGGTCAAAATAGACCCAGTTAAATCAGTGGTCGTGCCCTTCACCCTCTGCCGCAGAAATTTTCATGGAAACCTCCTTTTTAATGAAGTACTGATCCCACAAGACCGCACAGTTCGCCATCTTGGGCTGGCTTCACCTGGACAGCAAGCTTAAATTCGAAGACCACATAAAATATCTGGTCTCAAAAATTTCGTCAACGAATCGGGCAATTAATCACCAGTTTCCCTCAGCAAAAAAAAAAAAAAAAAAGAAAAAAAAAAAAAAAAAAAAAAAAAACTTTTTGCTCATCAAACCAATTTGGTCGTACGCTGACAGTTCCGGCGAGATTCAAGAGAATGCGTTGTGCGTCCGTAGCTTCAGCGCAAGGGGTTCCATTCTCACGTTTTCGAATTGCTATGGTTGGGGATAGATGAGGATCCGGGAACCGGAAAATTATCTTCTCCGAACATAGCAAATTTGGTATTAGTACGAGTTGTATCTCTTATGGTACTGTCACACCCCTCTCTCTCTCTATGAGTGTGGATTTAGACCCTCATTGCACCTCTGGGGCGGCCTAAGTCTAATACATGCTAGGGACGTTCCGATGCCACTTTCGATACGATATTTGATATCGAATCAGTATCGAATCAATGGTATCAATATCGATACAGTATCGAAAGAAAAGTATCAATTTGAGTAGTATCAAATGAGTACCTATATGGTATTGATACAAGCCTAAAAAAAAAAAAAAAAAAAAAAAAAAAAAAAAAAAAAAAAAAAAAAAAAAAAAAAAAACCTAGACAAAACTGGACTTTTGTAATCATACAAAAGCATTATTATGATACAGAATGCTAAGATAATATTATATTTTTTATGTATTATTTCGAGATCCAAGTAAAATACGAATAGTTAATTAACCAAACCTCTCTCTGTCACCAACGCTGCCCAGAAAGATTAGTTTACTTATCGAGAACAATCTCTTTTTCTTCTTCTTATCAGTGCCGATATCGACCTGACTTGAATTGGAAACACAACCACCAACCATAGGTGTTGCGTCTTCTAAAGCAAGTTACTACTTCTCTATTGACAAAACTGAGCACTCGGAGTTTCAATATTGTTGAAAAATAGACCTTACGAAAATTTAAAATTATGTTACTCTAAAAAGAAAGGACTCATTCGATACTGCGGATTTTCTTTCGATACAACTTTAATATCGGATGATTCGATACCAATATGATACCAGTAGTATCGAAACAAAAATATCGATATCTACTCATATCGGTAGTATCAGAACGTCCCTAGTTGCAGAGCGTGGTTAGGATTATGTACGGCTAACTACGGCCTACTAAACCGATCCACTATTTTTGGGGCGTTAATGTTTCAGAAGAAACATGGCCCGGGTATTCCAGAAGGAATACCCATTATACTCCCTTGGATACATAAATACTTTAATTGATTCTTGATTATTAAGTTCTCAATCTTTCCTTCATATTATTTCCATTCAATATACTTAATTTTTTCCAATGGCATTGTTCCCCAACCCAGGGCATCGTTCCCTATTTCATAAGTCCCCAATGTGGGCACCTTCCACTGTAAGTCTCCAAAGTTGAGCAAGTTATTTCCGCATGGCATAGTCCCCATTTTCGTAAGTTCCCAAAGTGGGCAGCTCCCTACTGTAAGTCTCTTGGTTGAGCAAGTTATATTATTCCCGGTTATTCCAATCTTCGATTGGGGGTTAATTACCTAAAGAATAATACTTCATATGAATAATAATAATTGATAATAATGATTGATAATTTCTCTTTTTTATCCTCAATCGCCAATGCAGCTATTTGTTAGTGAGCATCAGTTCTCAACCTGTAAACTATTCCACGTAGTTTACATACTTGCTCTTTAATCAAGTATGTTTTTAAGGGGGGGAGTGTGACAGTTCCAGCGAGATCAAAGAGAATGCGGTGCGCGTCCGTCGCTTCAGCGCAAGGCGTTCCATTCTCATGTTTTCGAATAGCTATGGTTGGGGATAGATGAGGATCCGGGAACCGGATAATTATCTTCTCCGAACATAGCACATATGCTATTGTACGAGTTATATCTCTTATGGTACTGTCACACCCCTCTCTCTCTATGAGTGTAGATTTAGGCCCCCATTGCACCTCTGGGGCGGCCTAAGTCTATTACAACTGTGTATTGTGCTAACTGGTACCGGACAACCACTGGGTTGTACCTGAACTACAAGTCTCATGTGAATTAGATATGTACTTACATTCTACTATATTCTTATTGCTATCAAAACTGTAATGTTGATTTTTCAAACAATAAAGTTTACTATGGTAAAATATATATATATATATATATATATATATATATATATATATATATATATATATATATATATATATATATATATATATATATAGACGTTTCGTGAATAACATGCCATTTGCTAACACTCACCAATTCTTTATTAACTATTTCCACTGACTCATTCAATATGTCAATGGGTGAAGACTGGTAAAACTGCAATCACCTGCATAAAACATATGCAGGTTATGAGTTCATAAATATAGAGAAGCATTATGCCGGCAACTCAGAGCCCTGAGGAACGCCTATTTGGATACCAGATCTTGCGAAATAATTTCATCAGGCTCCTTTACACACTGTGTTCGATCAGTCAATATGACTAAATGCAGTGAACTATTGGGGAGTCCATATTTTTAATTCATTCAAGAGATTGGAATATAGAACATTTAGGAATAAGCTTCAATTGTACTTATGTAATTTGGCGTTTCACAGTATTGACGAGTTCCTCAAATCTAGTCATACAAGTTTGAACAGTGATCTAGTTTTATAAAAGTGTTTTATTTTATGTGAGGTTATTAAGTTTAATGGACTCATAAAGTTTATATGTTGAATTGAGTCTATTTGTACCTACCGGTAGCCATACATAATGTGTTTGTCAGCAGCCGAGGATAGTATAAGAGTACTCGCGCTAGCATTTTATATAAGCTGTGATATAATTTAACGCCTTTTGTTAACTCTTAGATGTCTTGTTTTCTGTTTTTGTTTTTTGTATGCAATTTTGTTTATTGATTATTGATACTGACTGCTTTGTTGATTGCTTATTGCTTGATATTAACTGTATGAATTTAGTATGCATGTAATTTATGGAATGCTTGGCCGTGTGCTTGTTTGCTTTTGGGGTTTCGGCTTGGGGCTCTCGGTCGGCCCGGGGGCGGTATCGCCTGGTGTTGCTTGAAATGGAGCGATTGAATTAATCGCGTCTAGGGATGCTAATTGTAACGAACTTAGGTCACCCCCAGAGGTGCAATGGGGATTAAATCCGCACTCATAGAGAGAGGGGGGCGTGACAGTACCATAGGAGATACAACTCGTACTAAAAGCTTATGTGCTATGTTCGGAGAAGATGATTTCCCGGTTCTAGGATTCTCATCTATCGCCATACACAGCATTCCATGAACTCAAGAATGACGCGTTCAACCCGGCGCGAGAGCGACGGATATACGCGCATTCTCTTGGATCTGACGGTAACTGTCACACCCCTCCCCTTAAACATACTTGATTGAAGAGCAAGTATGTAAACCAGGTGGAATAGTTTACTGGTTGAGAACTGATGCTCACTAATAAATAGCTGCATTGGCGATTGTAATGAACTTAGGAGCCCCGAGGTGCAATGGGGGCCTAAGTCCACACTCATAGATAGAGAGGGGTGTGACAGTACCATAAGAGATACAACTCGTACTAATAGCATATATGCTACGTTCGGAGAAGATGGGTTTTCCAGTTCTAGGATCACCCATCCATCGCCAAACGCGGGCTTTCGAAAACACGGGAAGAAGCGCCCGACGCCTCTTGGGAAACAACGGAGCGACGGCAGCGCATTCCTTTGGATCTCGCGAGAACTGTCACACGATTGAGGATAAAAAAGAGAAATTAAAACCGGATGGATTGTCAATGAATCTTCATATGAAGTATTCATTAGGTAATTAACCCCCAATCAAAGATTGGAACAATCGGGAATAATATCACTTGCTCAACTTTGGAGACTTACCTACAGTAGGAGATGCTTTGTGGACTTATGAAAATTGGAACGATGCCCTGGGAATAATAACTTGCCCAACTTTGGAGACTTACAGTGGAATGTGCCCACTTTGGGGACTTATGAAATAGGGAACGATGCCCTGGGTTTGGGAACAATGCCCTTGGAAGAAATTAAGTATGAAAATGAAAATAATCTGATGGGAAATTGAGAAATTAAAAGTCAAGAACCAATGAAATTATTTATGTATCAAGGGGGTATAATGGATATTCCTTCTGGAAACTCGGGCCATGTTTCTTCTGAAATATTAACGCCCACAAAAATAGTGGATCGGATTACTAGGCATCAGCCGTATATAATCCAAACCACGTTTTGCTACCATACGTACGGACTTAGGTTAGTACGTCTGCTACGTACGGACTTAGGTCGCCCCCAGAGGTGCAATGGGGCCTAAATCCGCACTACATAGAGAGAGAGGGGTGTGAGAGTACCATAAGAGATACAACTCGTACTAATAGCGTATGTGCTATGTTCGGAGAAGATGATTTTCCGGTTCTCGGATCCTCATCTGTCACCAAGAACCAACAAGAACTCGAGCATGACGCGTTCAACCCGGCGCGAGAGCGACGGATAGACGCGCATTCTCTTGGATCTGACGGTAAGTGTCACGTCATAAAGAAATGGGTGGGCACCCTCAGGAGGCCGCCATTGCGGCAGGCATCTCGGCTGGCATTCTCATTAGAATTCTTTTCTTTTCTATTTTTCTCTCTCAAGCAAGACTATCCACAGTTTTTCTTATCTTTTCTGGCTACAGAGTTGATGATGTACTTTTTGTTTTCCTCCTCTAAAGTTCAGGTTTTTGGTATTTCTCCTGCGCAATCATGTGCTCCGGAAGATAAGAGATGGCAATTTATACCAATATGACAATTGTGATGTATGTTGTACCTCCACAAATACTCTCTCTCTCTCTCTCTCTCTCTCTCTCTCTCTCTCTCTCTCTCTCTCTCTCTCTCTCTCTCTCTCTCTCTCTCTCTCTCTCTTAGAATATGTCTCAAACCAAGTTAGAGAGGGGTGAGAGAGGGGGTAGGGGGGTTGAACGAGGGAGAAAGGTGCTGTTAAACGATGCGAAAAGACCAGAAAGTTGCAAGTAGGTCGCGTTGCCACCAGACAAACAAAAGAGCGGCTCTCATTGTTTGGCACGATGTCAAAACTCAGGAGTGGGAGGGACATTTTAAAACAGCACTCCACCGGTCTTTTATAACTTCACTGTATATAAACAAAGTATATAAACGAAGTATAAAAAGTATTATTCCTTGAGAGAGTGGATGATATTATTACAGGGGTTCTTTTAATAATGACGGCAATTTTGTTTGGTTCACTTGCTACTTGGAGTTGGGAGGGGAGTCAAATCGTTTAGAACATGACGAAAGGGAAGTATGTAATTAAAAGTTTATTTCGGATTTATTGAAGTGGCTACGTACTTAAGTGTTCTTCGTTTAATTCAGAGAGGAACATTCTATTGAGCTGGGATTGGTCGCAAACTTTTTTTCTGGGTGTCTACAGAAAAGATTTGTCTCAGTTGACAATTATTTTACTATTCAGCCAGTTCGAATCCGAAACCGAGTTTTGGTGTATTATTTTCAATAATAAACCTTCGAAATCAATCGCGAAAAGAATTTGGGTCTTTTCTGTTATATCCCCGCATTCAATTTCAATAAGGCGTCCCCCCTATACTATGTCTATAAAATACATTACATCAAGTAGTCTATCCCTTAGTAAAAATACAGATTAGTTGGACACGTAGGTCAGAATGATGTGTATAGTTTGGAGGTATGGATGACTCCCTTAGTAAAAATTAATACAGATTAGTTGGACATATTATAGGAGGGACGCCCTATTGAAATTGAATGCGGGGATGTAACAGAAAAGACCCAAGAATTTTATCCCCCTCTCCTCAAAATTGGTTGGTTTACTGGTTTACGTTTCATGATGCGTAAGATCCGAAAATCAAATAAAAATCATCCGAAGATTTTTTCTGAAATACAGGACCGGACTTTAAGATATTGGGCTCAACAGTGCCCTAAATCGGCCGAGGATGTGCCAGTAACATCGGCATCCCATTCGATCAACCCTAAATAGCAATAGTGGGGAATAAAGGCTAATAAAGGGAATACACGGATAATGAAATTTTACTATACATGCGTTCGTAGCTCAGTGGATAGAGCATCCGATGGAGTTAACCTATTTTTTAGGACGTCCCTCTGAAGCTGCCTGATGGGTAGGCAAGGCTCCGTTCACAAGAGGGACGCCTATTGGAATAGATCCAGTGCTGGAGGACATCGAAAGCGTGAGAAAAAAATAATCGCATGCTAATCCGTTTCAGACCATTCAAAGACCGAATCTGTGGGGAAAAAAACCCATAGGTATGTGTGTGTGTGTGACAAATTTTGTCGAAGTGCCCAAACCACAACTCTCAACCGATTTTCGAGATTCTTCTTTTGTTCGATTGTAATTTTAATCTAGGTTTACAAAAAACCCTGGAAACTTGGAATTCCAAGGTGAGAGAAGGGGATTGAAGAGGCAAACGAATCCCGCGTTAAGTGTAGTCGTCACAACCTGACGCAAAGGTGACCACAGTTTTAAGAATAAGTTAGGTATTCGTTCTCCCTATGACTGTCGTCTAATAACGTTTCCCTTCCACAATTACCCACCTAGTCGAAAAAAGTAAGAACCTGTGATAAATATATTTTATTAATAAATCAAATTCCGTTGATTGTGTGAACAAAGTACCTACTTCGTCCGACAGTCAGATATCCTGTTCACCTACTTGGGAGTAAATGCAGTCGTTGATACTTTTCCGATTTTTAAGTAGATGTCTATTCTTTGGAAGCATTCGCAAGTACGTTTCATACTACAATGTTGTATCTACCAACATAAAGATTCAGACAACGAGCATGTTTGTGTTTAAATAATAAGTTTGTAAGTACACAAATGCTGTTGTTAGTTCAATGACAAATTGAGTAGGTTGGTAGTAGAATGTGTGCTAGGTACCATCTCAGATGCTGGAAATCACCATTTGATAAGGCAGGGAAGGCACTCAAAGCAAACTATTCCACGAGGCCTGATTACGTAAACTTGATGTAGCTAGATGAAAAATTGAATAATTAGACAAAAAATAAAAAAGATGCCGTAATCGCGGCGCTTCCGGACGGTCACCCATCCAAGTACCTACTAACCAAGCCCGATATTGCTCAACTTCAGTGATCTGACGAGAACCGATGTTTTCAACGAAATATGCGTTGGCGAATACTATTTTCTCTTGGGTCGAACCTAGTTATTCGATGCCTGTGCAGATAGCTGATAAAGCAGAGTGTAAAATGATTTCAAACTTCTTCAACTCGATCTCGAATTCAAGAGAATCGTTGACTGAAATACTAAAGAGACTAGCGTGACGATAGCGTTTGGTTATTTGTGTACATACGTGTAAAAAAAAAAAAAAAAAAAGTAGAAATACGCGAAGAGCTAGCATCTGCAGTTGCTCGCTCTAGACGCTGCTCTTCGCGTTAACGTGGGAAAAGCGTACGGGAAGAACAATAGAGAGTTTTTGGCGACTTCAACTTAAAGTCACCTGTTGCCGTAGTATTGAGGGAGCAAACGAAGATGCTAACCCAAATGGAACCGGGAGAACGGTTGCCTCAATTTTGATGTCACGTTAAAGATGGTTGGGCAACGCGATATTTTCCCCACAGCTATCTCGTCGTCAACTGGTTGACTAATTAATTTCTTCATTTCGGTATGAAACGCCGATTTTCAATCCTGAAATCAAATTTCATGTAAAATAACCAAGTTTGAAGGGTGTTCAAAAACCTACCCTCCACATCAACATAATTAGTTGGTAATGAGGCATTTGAAAAGAAAAACTATTATTATTTAATTCACCAGTATTCGAGTAATTTTGAAGTGAGCAGCGGTTACATTTACAGGAAGGTTAGGCTGGTGTCGAGTGCCTATAGGTTCCCAAACGGGTGACGTTTAGTGAACCATTCTAACGTACGACGTTGCTAACGTCCCCTCAAGGTCACGTATTCTTGAGTACGTTATGGTGACGTTGAGGGTACGTTAGTGGTCTCTAATAACAAAATAATAAAATAATAAATACTATCTACAAAAAATACAAAATAATAAAAACTCTCTAATAACTCTATATTGTCGACGACACCCAGGCTACAATTCTTAACAGATTCTTGTGATTCTTTTATTATTCAACTATGAATTTGATCCAGTTTCAGAAGGTATATCAAAAGTTTCAAATTTTATTATGAAAGGGGGTGTAAATGGAGGGGGAAATAGTAATAAATCTTGATGTTTTAACTTTTCTCCAGATTTCCATGATTTTTTTTCGTTCAATTATGAACTAAATTGGTTCTACAACAATAATTATGTTCAATTATTGGTAGGTGATAGCGTCCACTTATATTTCGATAATGAAACATATACTCATTTTGATAGGCAATTTTTTATGAACCAGTGCTCAGCCTAGAAGGGCTATAACACAAAAAATATAGTAAACCTCAAAGTAATAGTTTGCAAAGTTTTAGACAGGGATCCCTTAATTTTGCACAGCATTGTACATAATATGAATATTATACTACTTGTTATTCAATTATTTACTTATTATACTACTTATACTACATGCAGAACAAACAAGTCATTCCATGGAGAAGAATCAAACAGTATAATAAAAAAGTACATTTTAAACAATATTTAAATACTGATTAATTAAGTAAAATTTGATTCTAAGTATAACTCGGCTTAATTAAATGAAATAGTACCTTCATTGGCTTTTCCATGTGATTTGGTTCAACGGCATTATTGTACTTTATATCGACATTTCATGTCTTTGCTATGGCACACAACCAAATTTTCGTTATGTTACGTTACGTAACGAAATATGCTCAATGATTATTATGATTCGTAGAAGTGAGGTAGGTAGGTACCTATATGATTATAGCTGAAATTTGGCTATATGATTATTATGATTTGGCTGGTAGACTCCTTAGGACGTGAACAATAAGGTGCAGAGGGTTTTGATCAACTGAGTGGCTCCTGAAGCTAACTTCTTTCCTATCAACCCTAGGAAGCTGAAATTTGGCTGGTAGCCTCCTTAGGACATGAACAATAAGGTGTACAGGGTCTTGATCAGCAGAGTGGCTCCTGAAGCTAACTTCTTCCCTATCAACCGTAGGAAGCTGAAATTTGGCTGGTAGCCTCCTTAGGACGTGAACAATAAGGTGCAGAGGGTTTTGATCAACTGAGTGGCTCCTGAAGCTAACTTCTTTCCTATCAACCCTAGGAAGCTGAAATTTGGCTGGTAGCCTCCTTAGGATATGAACAATAAGGTGTACAGGGTCTTGATCAGCAGAGTGGCTCCTGAAGCTAACTTCTTCCCTATCAACCGTAGGAAGCTGAAATTTGGCTGGTAGCCTCCTTAGGACGTGAACAATAAGTTGTACAAGGTCTTGATCAGCAGAGTGGCTCCTGAAGCTAACTTCTTCCCTATCAACCGTAGGAAGCTGAAATTTGGCTGGTAGCCTCCTTAGGACGTGAACAATAAGGTGCAGAGGGTTTTCATCAACTGAGTGGCTCCTGAAGCTAACTTCTTTCCTATCAACCCTAGGAAGCTGAAATTTGGCTGGTAGCCTCCTTAGGACATGAACAATAAGGTGTACAGGGTCTTGATCAGCAGAGTGGCTCCTGAAGCTAACTTCTTCCCTATCAACCGTAGGAAGCTGAAATTTGGCTGGTAGCCTCCTTAGGACGTGAACAATAAGTTGTACAGGGTCTTGATCAGCTGAGTGGCTACTGAAGCTAACTTCTTTCCTATCAACCGTAGGAAGCTGAAATTTGTCTCGTTAGGACATGAACAACAACGCTACTGGTTGTTTTCTTTATATTGAAAAAAATGTAATTCACAGAGGAAGACAAGATTGCTAGAAGATGGAAGGGAAGAAGGAGGGAGGGGAAAGACATGAAATGTCCTAATGCGTTGCAGACTTGTACGCAAGCGTTTTTTTTTTCTTTAAGAAATTTTGTTTTTCCTTTGTTATTAAATTTAACCTATCATATTGCACACAAGAGCTGCAAGGACGATTCATCTCCCTACCGCAGGCTATGCACTTATACGGGATTAATTTCAGCACATGTTTGTAACTCTTTATTGTGGTATTTTATTTTTCTGAAATAAAGGTTATTTTCATTTCATTTCATTCCGAACCCTCCGTAAATTTTAACCCTAAAGGAACATCATCTTAGCGCGGCAAACATTCAAGTCAGGCACCACCTTACAGACTCATCCACTTTACCTACCGACCCTCGATAACTCCGGGCGAAGGTTCTCTTCGGGACGGTTCTAATCAACTGCAAAACCTCCTCGTTCCTGTAAATTAGGTTTGGAATTGGGGATGTTGGCCGGTTGTCGCGGAACGCCGGCAGTTTGGGCTAATTAAAACTAGACGCGGGTCCGACCCTTCGCTAAGCCCTAAGGACGCAAGACACCTGACTCCCCCTGCCTTCTGCAACTTGGATCCTGATCACTTGGGTTTTGCTTAAAGTAGAGGATCGTCGCCGTTGCGAATTGATAGCGTTCTCAGGGCTTTGCTAAAACAAAGTGCTACGAATTTGTGAAGGCTGGTAGATGCGAATAGGGTCAAACATAAAGGCTGTTCAATCTGAGTAATATGGGTGCAATGCGAATGAAAAGACGTATATTTGAACAGCACATAAGAAATAAATAGGCATGGAGGAAACAATTTATCAAAACCGAAAATGACGGCAAAACTCTGCGAATGTTACACAGAGGTTTATTATTTCTGTGTTGTATAGCTCTTCTACGCAGAACACCTGTCTATATTAATAAACGAATCATTTAGTTTAATTATTTATTTATTCTAGTTGTACAATTAACACACATCATCACGAAATAAATTAATATATCATGTAGGTACGTAATGAAACAATATTTTTGCTGGGCAATGGGCTGACGCCTGTAGCACCCCACAAGAATAGTGCCAAACTTATTTTTTATCATTATAGAATATGTTTAAAAATCAAAAATAAACAACTGAGTAAAAATGAAAGTTTCCTCGGTATTGATATTACACATAGACGCTACTAATTGTTTTTTCGGCTTCTTTCACTCCCATTCAACCATTCGAAAATTTTCTTTTCAAACGCTACTTGAGAAAATGAAAGCGGAGATTTGAGTGGGCGATCAACAGCTCGAGCAGGCTTTGGTGCAACAACATTAAATGTTGAAATTTTCCTAGTGATATAAACCACCTTCCCGACTCATCCGCTTTACCAGCCGACCTTCGATAACTCTGGGCGAAGGTTCGCTTCGGGTCGGTTCTAATCAACTGCAAAACCTCCTCGTTCCTGCAGTTTGGCTAATTAAAACTAGGCGCGGGTTTGACCCATCACTAAGGACCCTTCGCTTAGCCCTAAGGACGCGAGACACCCTGAGTCCGCCTACCTCCTGCAACTGGGATCCTGATCACTTGGGCTTTGCGTAAAGTAGAGGATCGTCGCCGTTGCAAATTTATTGCGTTCTCAGGGCTCTGCTAAAACAAAACGTCACGCATTTGTGAAGACTGGTGGATGCGAATAGCGAGTCAAACCTAAAAAACGCTGCAAATTATTACACAATCGTTTATTATTTCTGTTTTAGATAGCCCATCTACGCAGATCATTGGCCTATAATTATTTAACCCCATATGTAATATATGATCAGAACATGGCTCATCGTGCCTCCAAGAGGGGTTCACACTTTTAAAGTTCCAAGACCCCGCAATTTTACGCTTCTCAGTTAAGATGTTAAAAAAAAAAAAAAAAAAAAAAAAAAAAAAAAAAAAAAAACGGAAAAATGATGCTTGAAAGCATTTACGTTAGCGCATGCGGAGAATGGAGTAATGATTTGAGAAAAATGAAAGTGGTAGGGTACAATCTACAGCCTAACCCACAAATTACCAGAAAATGTAATCAAAATCTGATGAAAACTAGACCTTGTTCCTCGGAGTTCACTTACGCGCATGCGCATGAGCTAATATAATGATGCAATCATATTGAAATTAACATGGAATAATTAAACCATTGTCCCTCAACTATGCACCACATTTGAGGGGGATTGGACGACTAGGGCGAGAAACAATAATCCTCGAAGGAATTTACGTTTGCACATGCGCAAAATGGAGTGATGATTTGAGAAGTGTGGAATTAATAGCGGATCATTTACAGCCTAACCCGCACATTCCCTGAAAATTGCATCAAACTCAGATGAAAACTGTTGAAATTAGGCTCGTTTAAAAAGGAATACGTGTTCGCGAAACTGCAATAGCTACTAATGATAGGATTATGCTGAAATCGCTAGTGTATGCTCAAATTAACCTATTCCACCTATTCTCTAAATTTGAGCGAGATCGGACAACGGGGACGTGAGAAAATGATGGTCAATGGAATTTACATTTGCGCATACGCCGAGTGAAGTATTGATGTGGGAACAACGAAACTCATAGGGGACCATCTTCACCCTAACCCGCATATACCATGAAAATTTCAACTACATAAATACCCTTACCACTAGGTACATGAATTTACATACCGTTTGAACATGGTGGAAATTAAGCTTGCTACAAGGTTTTGTGGACATAAATACACAGAGATAGAGAGAGAAAGACACGGAACGAAAGTTGTTCAGAATAGTCTAAAACGTAAAATGCGAGTTGAAATTTTACCACCGTACAAAAACAACAGCCGTTTGATTTTGTGGAGACCACTACTTTTAAATCTCTCGAAAGTGGAAACAATGCTTCCGCTACCTGTAGGTAGACATGGCAGCATTTCAAGATAAGAAATTTAGCATTTAGGTACCAATACTTCCGTAAGTAGGTACATCGCACGGACAATTGTTAAAAAACTTGATTTCGCAACGTTATAATAAATTGCATTTGAACTATATCACCTGATAATTCCAATAATATTGGCATTATATCAACAGATATTTATAAGGCAATTTTTTCGTATTCCAGTATCACTATCTAGCTTAGTTAAAGTTAATGGAATTTACGTTTGCTCATACGCCAAGAGAAGTATTGATTTGGGAACAACGGAATTCATAGAGTACCATCTTCACTCTAACCCGCACATACCATGAAGAAGATGATATGTAAACGAGCAAGCTATGTGCCACAACTAACTTGGCAGACGTTTTATTTATCTAATGAGTAATACCGCACCAGAAATAACAGGATTGATTTCACTTTATTTTGAGTTTACTACAAGTTGTCTTCTTCAAGTTTAAGGAGTTTGTAAACTTTCTTTCTGTTGTTAATAAAACATGGATTTTATTTCATCTGGCTCTCGATTGGGGTGGAGGAAGAAGAAAAATCACTTTCCGCTCCTTGCAGTATATAGGTAACTAAGTTTCCGCTTTGCAACTCGGCGGGTCGTCGGGAAGAGTCTCTATCACTGGAAATTGAATTAAAATCAAATTAATCCTGAAAACTTCCATTATATCTTAAAAGTTTAAGACTAAACGGATCAACACGCCATTAATCCGCATTATACTCCTCCATCACAACAAGTTAACGATTTCCTCCTTTTCGTGGGATACTTTACTTTTAGAGTAATTAGTTCTACTATGGTAACAGGGTATACAAAAATTATTCAATCAAACTTCACGGATCGAATCTGAAACTAATTTTTAGGCATAATGTTACTCACCCAAAATTACTTCATAATAGCTTCTGTGGTGGTAGAAATCTCTAATTGAGTGTATATTGGTTGAGGGGGAAGATATTTTAGGCTTCTTCCAGTGTAAACCCTCCGTCTCTGTGGTGGGGTGCCCGCCAACCCCACTGCATGCGTAGAAGGGCCTAAAGTGAAGAATAAATACTAGGATCACTCACTTGGTATCTAGATAAATATATTGTAAGCGAATACAGTTATTTACATTCCTCGTATTCTCTTTTAGGTACGTCAATGGTGTCATTGTTCGCAAATATTGTACAAGTGAAATCGCAGTCCGATAACTTTAGAGGGTTGCATAGTTCGAGTATAATGTTATCATGGTCATTTATATGTATGCTAAAGTTTGATTATTTTGTTACAGGTAAGAGCTCGTTGAAGTCCTGTTCACTCCTGGGTATGTTATAAAAAGGACGAATTATTATAATCATAATAATAAATATTATTATTATATTATTTAATTTTCTCGTTAGAAAACCACCACAATATAAGGTGCAGTCATCTGGATTATACTTATGTATTGCACCTATGTATTTTATTACTGTAAGGGGACAAGAGTTTAAATCCTCGGTTCCTTTTTCTGGGAAATCGCCCTGAAGATATACAGAGAAATTAGGTAGTTGGTTATTTGTAACTTCAGTGGAACAGCACCTGAAGTTCTGTCATTGGTTAATGACTTGGAAAGAGCCATTGATATGCCCCAATAATTAACCTTCAGGGATATGTAAGTTGACTATTTTTATGGATGTTATATATTGTTCAATATTCATTAGGACCATATATATTTCTGCCAGGTGTATTTGGGGTGATATACTCCTTTTCGTGCTTGAAAATCATAATAGTGCAGACCTTACAATTTCTTGAATGATAGGTACTATCCTTCTCTTGGAGATAGGGGACTATTTGCTGCAGATATGCCGGACACTTATATCCTGGCATGTTTATGAAGATATCCAATAATTTATCTGCTATTGATGTTCATATGATTCATCTTAATGTATTGCATCTACTGGTAAATTAACCGAATTTTGGGCGATTAAACTCGACATACCTAGGTGGGAGTTTAACTCGCACAGGTCACGAGAGGCAATAAGTGAATTCTGTTAATTTGCTACTTCTTCGGGTTTTAGCAAGTTTTAAATTATTGGTGAATGTGTGATTTAATACAAAGGTTTATTATTTCTGTATTAGAAAACCATCTATGCAGATCATTGCTCTTCAGGAATTAAATCCCCTATACTGGATGAACACACTCAAGGTATTAAACTTCACGAGTCGATTCTAGAGCTCATTTCTGATCGAAAGTTTCTCCTAGAGATTTTTTTAAACGCTTTGTTTTTCATTTATTCAATTTTTAAGATTTTTTCCTGTTTTGTACCTTATGACATTAAAACACCCGTAACTCCTCTTACCTTTAGGGGGGTTAAGTTTACCTTAGAATCACTGTGAACTAAAAAAATTTCCAGTCACGCAGCATGATCGTATGAGCGAATTTTCGTATATTATCGTACTATGTCATGTAACATTGTTTTGAAAATTAAGGTTTTCGAGGGAAAAGAAGTTTTAACTACCAATTTTATGGCATAAAACTCGTTCTAAATAATATTCCGCGATTAAAAAAGAAATGTTGGATTTTCAACTTTTTGGACTTTTTATCGAATTTCTAGCAAATTTAATAAAATTTAAGTACATTTTTCAGCAAAATTTTGTACATTAATTTTTTAGTGTTCCATTTTATAGTTAATAACCTTTATTTGAGCAATATCCCGCTAAAAATATAAATTCAACGATTTTTAGCCTTTTTTTTTGCTATTCTTAGTGATTTTTTCAGCACTTTTATTGAAATTTGACTAATTTATTGTGCTCAAAAAATGCTGGCCTACAAACTCGTCCTTTCGTTTGAAAAGCTAGATTTTTTCTCATGAATGAAATTTTTATTTCAATCCTATGGAAAGTTATCGGCGGGGAACACACACGAAAAAATATTAAACTCTAGGATCCGTTTTCAGAATGTCTCAAAACGGATTTCAATGAAGAAATTTTCAAAAATTTTGATTTTAAAATATTTGGAGCCATTACAATACCTTCATTTTCTACGAAAATTTGCTAAAAAAGGACATCGGTGGAAAGAGCGTTAAACTTACTATCGACCTAATGCCAAACTAATATTTTTTGAGCAGACTCAATCCTAAGAAAGGAGGCAAAAGTCTAAATTTTAATTTTTCTTCCAGAATTTGCCTTATCTCCATCTGATTTTCTGCTTCAAATTACATACTTATTTTGAAAGGTACTCTCATCAGGAAAAAACTTTCTGAAAATCTACATTTTCCAAAGGAGTAGTAAATTTTACTTTTACTCTGTTTATTAGAGGAGGAAATTATGCTTTAAAGTTAAAAAATGTGTTTTTTCAATGAAATCGAGGGTTTTCTTGACAAATTACCCTCCATGGAAATGCGAGTTTATTGCCGTTTGCTGTGTATTTTTTTCCACTGGATCGATTGGTACATGACAATCTCTCCAAATCTGTTATAACTCAGTGCTAAAATTTAACCCACACATTCCTGGTTTATTTGCTACACCCGATTTCATGTATTTTTAACGGTAAAACTTGTTAGATTAAGTGTAAAACTCAGTGATAACAAAGTTGGGGAGATTTGCAATTGTTACCAACGGCCTCAAACTAGCTAAGGTTCAGTTTTCAAGAAAATCCTCGATTATATTGGAAGAAGCCAACGTTTTTCTAATGTTAAAGCACAATGTTCTTCCTTAATAAGCAGAGTAAAAGTAAAATTGACTATTCCGTTGAAATGCTGAGATTGTCAAATTTTTTTTTCCTAAGAGTGCCTCTCAAAATGAGTATGTAGTTTGAAGCAGAAGAACGAATGAAAAAAAAAGTCAAATTCCTAAAATGCTTGAAAATTTGCGATTTGGTCTTCTTTTTAATGCATTAATTCTGCTCAAAACATTTTGGTTTGACATCAGAGAGAAAGGAAATTTAACGCTCATTCCAGCGATGTCCTTATTTTTGAGTTTACAGTGGATCTAAGAGGGGTTTCGGCCGTTTTAATGCCATTAGATGCAAAATATGAAAAAAATCTCAAAAATTGAATAGCTCGAAAATCAAGCGTTCTAAAAAAATCTCTAAGGAAACTTATGATCATTAATGAGCTATAGAATCAACTCCTGAAGTTTGTAACAGCTTTTCCGATAGGGTGTATAAGCGAATTTAAAATTTTCTAATCCCACCCGAACCATGGGCCGTAGGGCGGGAGGGGGGGTCGAAGTAATAATTAATGTGCGCTTTTTGGACTTCCCCGCTTCCCCAACCCCTCTAAACGGCCGTCGAAAATTCCGGAAAAATACCGGTTTCGTAGGTTTTGAAACGAGAAAGACGACGGCGCGATTGGATCGCGAAAAAAGTATCGGGAAATGCGTAAAAAAAATGCGAAAGTACGGACCGTGTTTTCTCGAAAAGTCCAACAAAAACTACGTTTTTTCCGATTAAAATATACCCCATAAAGGTACGTTTTTCGGAACGGTTTTCGCGGGCGAAATACAGCTTTGGGTCCGCCGAATCTGAATCCGAAATCGGATATCGAAAAAAGTGACGAGAACTCGGTCGAATTGCCAGCGGAAGCGAGGGGAACCGTTTAATATGACATTTTTAATCGACCCGGGCCGCCCGTTTCACAACGTTGCTTACCAGAAGGGACCCTCACAGGGGGGTTCCCATTTGCACTTCTACGCAATACCTTGCGAGGCGAGCAGGTATACATAGGTACCTACCTTGCGAGCGAAGCGAGAGCCATTTCAACAGAATAAATACGGACTTTGTCCTACACATATACAGGTATACCTTGCGAGCGAAGCGAGCAACATCCCCTAATAAACTTTTCGTGGTTCCACGTAGTTTTATAAGATTTAATTTGTTTGTAAGAATTTCCTACAGAAAAAAACGTCTGCCAAGTTGGGTGGGCAGTATAACTTCCTCAAGCGAGCGAAGCGAGCAACATTCCCTAATAAACTTTTCGTGGTTCCACGTAGTTTTATAAGATTTAATTTGTTTGCAAGAATTTCCAACAGAAAAAAACGTCTGCCAAGTTGGGTGGGCAGTATAACTTCCTCAAGCGAGCGAAGCGAGCAGCATCCCCTACAGAAGTTAAACCTACCCTTAGAGACCTACCGTTTGCGAGCGAAGCGAGCAACATCCCCTACATGTTGGGTGGGCAGTATAACTTCCTCAAGCCAGCGAAGCGAGCAGCATCCCCTACAGAAGTTAAACCTACCCTTAGGGATCTACCGTTTGCGAGCGAAGCGAGCATCATTCCCTACATGTTGGGTGGGCAGTATAACTTCCTCAAGGGAGCAAAGCGAGCAGCATCCCCTACAGAAGTTAAACCTACCCTTAGAGATCTACCGTTTGCGAGCGAAGCAAGCAACATCCCCTACATGCCACACTTTGCGAGCGAAGCGAGGGGGGCTTGCCCCCCGGCTGGACGTGGAAGCGAGCGTAGCGAGCTGGAGCGGCTAGTTATTTATAAGAATGAAACTCCGTCTGTCTGTTTGTTTGTCTGTTTGTCTGTCGTGTCTATGCACGGCCAAACGGCTGAGTGGGGGGAGTCTACGAGTGGGGGGATCTTTTTGGGATTTTCCGATAGGGTGTATAAGCGAATTTAAAATTTTCTAATCCCACCCGAACCATGGGCCGTAGGGCGGGAGGGGGGTCGAAGTAATAATTAATGTGCGCTTTTTCCACTTCCCCGCTTCCCCTACCCCTCTAAACGGCCGTTGACAATTCCGGAAAAATACGGGTTTCGTAGGTTTTCCTACGAGGAAGACGACGGCGCGATCGGATCGTGAAAAAAGTATCGGGAAATGCGTCAAAAAAATGCGAGAGTACGGACCCGTTTTCTCGAAAAGTCCGCCGAAAAACTTGGTTTTTTCCGATTAAAATATACCCCATAAAGGTACGTTTTTCGGAACGGTTTTCGCGGGCGAAATACAGCTTTGGGTCCGCCGAATCTGAATCCGAAATCGGATATCGAAAAAAGTGACGTTAAGTTGGTCAAATCGCGAGCGGAAGCGAGGAGAAGCGTTTAACATCAGAAATTAATCGACCACGGGCCGCCGTTACACAACGTTGCTTAGGAATAACTTCCTACCTGACGGGAACGGGTTGCGAGCAGGTACCTATTAATGGCCTACCTTCAGAAAAATAGAACTGGAAAATAAATACTTACAAACATTCAACATCTGACTGTACTGTTAGTACTGAAGTGTTCTTATAACTATACGTTTCGTGGTTCCACATAATGTGCCGCGTTTGATAGTCATTTCCAACAGAAAAAAACGTCTGCCAAGTTGGGTGGGCAGTATAACTTCCTCAAGCGAGCGAAGCGAGCATCATCCCCTACAGAAGTTAAACCTATCCTTAGAGATCTACCGTTTGCGAGCGAAGCGAGCAACATCCCCTACATGTTTCAATTGAAATACATCGCATGTATACAGCCACACTTTGCGAGCGAAGCGAGCTACATTCCCTACATACCACACTTTGCGAAATAAATACTTACAAACATTCAACATCTGACTGTACTGTTAGTACTGAAGTGTTCTTATAACTATACTTTTCGTGGTTCCACATAATGTGCCGCGTTTGATAGTAATTTCCAACAGAAAAAAACCTCTGCCAAGTTGGGTGGGCAGTATAACTTCCTCAAGCGAGCGAAGCGAGCAGCATCCCCTACAGAAGTTAAACCTACCCTTAGAGATCTACCGTTTGCGAACGAAGCGAGCAACATCCCCTACATCCCCGGACGCGAGGAGGCTCTACGAAGACGTCAAGGGGTTCGATGACACAGGTGTTTCGCAATGTTACGAGGCGAGCAGGTACACATAGGTACCTTGCGAGCGAAGCGAGAACCATTTCACCAGAATAAATACGGATTTTTTCATACACACATACAGCAATACCTTGCGAGCGAAGCGAGCAACATCTCCGAATAAACTTTTCGTGGTTCCACGTAGTTTTATAAGATTTAATTTGTTTGTAAGAATTTCCAACAGAAAAAAACCTTTGCCAAGTTGGGTGGGCAGTATAACTTCCTCAAGCGAGCGAAGCGAGAAGCATCCCCTACAGAAGTTAAACCTACCCTTAGGGATCTACCGTTTGCGAGCGAAGCGAGCATCATTCCCTACATGTTGGGTGGGCAGTATAACTTCCTGAAGCGAGCGAAGCGAGCAGCATCCCCTACAACAGAAGTTAAACCTACCCTTAGAGATCTACCGTTTGCGAGCGAAGCAAGCAACATCCCCTACATGTTTCAATTGCGAGCGAAGCGAGCAACATTTCCTACATACCACACTTTGCGAGCGAAGCGAGCAACATTCCCTACATGCCACACCTTGCGAGCGAAGCGAGCAACATCCCCGAATAAACTTTTCGTGGTTCCATGTAGTTTGATAAGATTTAATTTGTTTGTGAGAATTCCCAACTGAAAAAAAACGTCTGCCAAGTTGGGTGGGCAGTATAACTTCCTCAAGCGAGCGAAGCGAGCAGCATCCCTTACAGAAGGTAAACCTACCCTTAGGGATTTATCGTTTGCGAGCGAAGCGAGCAACATCCACTACATGTTTCATTTGTAATACATCGCATCTGCACAGCCACACCTTGCGAGCGAAGCGAGCAACATTTCCCACATGCCAGACTTTGCGAGCGAAGCGAGCAACATCCCCGAATAAACTTTTTGTGGTTCCACGTAGTTTTATAAGATTTAATTTGTTTGTAAGAATTTCCAACAGAAAAAAACGTCTGCCAAGTTGGGTGGGCAGTATAACTTCCTCAAGCGAGCTAAGCGAGCAGCATCCCTTACAGAAGTTAAACCTACCCTTAGGGATCTATCGTTTGCGAGCGAAGCGAGCAACATCCCCTAATAAACTTTTCGTGGTTCCACGTAGTTTTATAAGATTTAATTTGTCTGTAAGAATTTCCAACAGAAAAAAACGTCTGCCATTTGGGTGGGCAGTATAACTTCCTCAAGCGAGCGTAGCGAGCAGCATCCCCTACAGAAGTTAAACCTACCCTTAGGGATCTACCGTTTGCGAGCAAAGCGAGTAAAAGTCCCTACACGCCACACGTTGCGAGCGAAGCGAGCAATTTAATGGGGGGTCCGGGGGGCTTGCCCCCCGGCTGGACGTGGAGGCGAGCGTAGCGAGCCGGAGCGGCTAGTATTTAATAATCTTAAACCTAGGTTGGTACCTATGAATATGCTCATGTGCCCGATATTTTGAGAAAGGTGGAATTTTGATGACCTCCACCCGAAATTTGGTTTAAAATGTCAAAAAAATGACCCCTGAATTTCATCAAATTTTATGCATAACAAACACCTACGCCGATAGCTCGATTTTGGTTTTTGACATACGCTTTTTTAGCCAATATCAGACTTTTGAATATAACTTTTACAAACTTCTTTTTAAAATTGTGAAACTTCATATACTTACGTTTTTGGGGTCGCTGAACTCGAATATGCAGTCAAAACAAGTCGACAGCAACAACTTTTGACTGTTTGGAATCTCAAAATCGTCAAAATCATGTCAAAAAATGACAATTTTTCAAAATTCATTGTAAATTTATGAAAATTCGTATCTGTATGTTTTTCGAGTCGCTGAACTCAAATTTGCTGTCAGAAAAGCAAAATTCTAACAGAAATACGTAAAAATACGAATTGTCATGATTTTACAATGAATTTTGAAAAATTGTCATTTTACGACATGATTTTGACGATTTTGAGATTCCAAACTATCAAAAGTTGTTGCCGTCGACTTTTTTTGATTGCATATTCGGGCATACGAAGTTTCACAATTTTACAAAGAAGTTTGTAAAAGTAGTATTCAAAAGTCTGGTATTGGCAAAAAAAGCGTATTTCAAAAACCAAAATCGATCTACCGGCATAGGTTTTTGCTATGTAAAAAATCTGAAAAAATTCAGGGGTCATTTTTTTGAGATTTTTAACCAAATTTTTGGTGGAAGTCATCAAATATTTGCTCATTACCTACAAATATTTTGGTATTCGATTCAAGAGAAACCCTCATTCAAAATAAAAAATTGTCTCCTATCTATTAGTCTTCCTGTTTCTTGTTCGGCATGAGATGAATGTAGTTTGACCTGGGAAAAAGCCCGCTGAGAAAGTGTTGAGAAAAACTCAGCAGAGACAAAAGGTCTGTTAAGCGTCGGAAGGGATGATGATGGGTGGAAGGGGGGTCGTCGAGGTCTAATTAAACCTTTTTTCCACGTTTTAATTCCCCGTGAAATTGGCCCTACCAATCATCGGAGATGACTACCTACCCCTCATGCCCCTATCTCTCAGTGGGGCGTAAAAGTACTAAATTTATCGCGCTTGTCGCGGGAGACCGCAGCCAATGAGGCTGGGAGAGGTCGGTGGTTGGACAGAGTTAGGAAGGTACTTACCTACCTCTCGCAAATTAAAAGGATGAGTTCGAGCGTTTTGGAAAATCGTTAGTGTTGAATAGTTGTAGGTACCTACCCCCAAAAAGACTAAAGATGCGTACAAAGATGCCAAGCCACAAAATGCATGAAATCATCCAATTTGGGCCACACCAATAGTCGGATCGCTGTTTCCAGGGCGAAGTCTGCTGGGGAAAATTGGAATACCTGTCTTCTTATCATTTACAAATTTTCATGCGTACGATATTTTTTTGTAATTTTGAAGCGAAGCTTTTATACGGACGCCCCGCTCCCCCGCTAGGAACGCTCGCCGCTCGGTGAGTCTCCCCATGAAAATCGTCATGGCCCGAGCGTCAGTCATAATCCGAACTGTCCCGAACGATCCCGATTCAACCCGAGGCCTCCCCGGTCTTTCTTTCTCTACTCTTCGACGCCAATCATCACTTTCATAGAATATAAAAATGAGAATGATGGTGTAGAAATTACTGAATGTACTTCTGATCTTGATGAACAGGCAGATAATTAAGCTTTGTAAATGATTTGGAACTTGTATGTTATATATTGTGTGTGAGAACTTGTATGCAATAAAACTGATTTTGCGAAAATTGAAGGATGGAAATTACTAAAATTAAATGAAATTAATTCCAATTAGAAGAGATTGTTTATGAGTATGAAAATACTCATAATTCTATTCTACGCTGTATGACATAAAGCTTTGCTTCCTTCGGGCGTCCCTAGACTACCCCATTTATTTGTCTCACAGGTGTCTGTCTGTATTTTCCTTTGTTCTAAAGGGCTTCAAACTTTTCGTTTATCAACAAACTGATAGTTTGTAATTTTATTAATGAAATAATTATGTAACTTGCGTTCCTACTTCAATATCATTTCCTATTTCCAACACTTATGTACATACCTTCAAATTTTAAAGTTAATCCAATGTTACAGTTCCGCGCCCGAACAAATAGGTACTTTACCCTACGTTTCCTACTTCAACATCATTTCCTATTTCCAACACTTATGTACATACCTTTAAAATTTAAAGTTAATCCAATGTTACAGTTCCGAACAAATATTCAAATATTTTTGTGCTGTTACACCTGCAGGACAAGTTAAGTAGGTATGAGGCAAAACAGACTAACCTAGACGTGCCATGAACAGCATCAACCATCACCCTTACCATCTGCTTAAAAAACTTGATTGCTTGCAGTATTTGATGTGGGCATGGAGTAAGCACTTGCAAGGTGGTAGCGCAGGGGAAAATGATAAGAGGGCCATTTAACGTAATAGAAAATAATAACTTCCCTCTTCTGAATTTATTGACAGTAAGTCTCTCATAGTAACTGTTTGTGACCTACAGTATACTCACCTATCGTCGAGGTCCTATTGTATTTTATGTGCTATCGTATTTTTAGTACCTAATGAAGTACCTAGTACCTAGGCGAAACTAGTTGTACTTTATTAAATTCATACACTGGAAGAAGCCTAAAATATCTTCCCTCTCAACCCTTCACACTCAATTAGAGATGGCTACCACCGCAGAAGTCATTCTATATACATAATTATTTTATCAGACAGTCCTCAAGGATAATTTTGATCAGCCCCTCAACCCCTCAGCTAAGAAACTTATCTAAAAGGAATAGCGGGTGTTCTTTACTACTGCCCCCCATTTTTCAATGTGAGATTTCTCAGATTCAAAATATAGCTTTTTCATTTTGAAAATAGTATTTGGACTCTTCAAAACTCCCTCTTTTTTTATAGTTATCATTTAAAACATCTCCGGCCAACATTAATTAATTATGGTTTTTTAAAAACTGGGGGCAGTGGTAAAATTGTTCACTTGGCAAAAACGTCACTACTGCCCCCCGGGGCCCAAATTTAAACAATATTTGAAAAAACCTTGTCAAGCAATTAGTTGGGTAATGCCTGTTGGACTCGGCTCTATTCGATCTCAGGAGAGTCTGGGGGATTTTCTACTCTTGATTCCAAACATAGATTAATATCAATTCGTCCAACTAATCTATTTTTACTAAAAGGGTTGGTTTTGCATATTTTTTAGTCTTGAGGTTCGAGTTCGCGAGCATCCAGACCATCAAACTATAAATATCATTCTGATCTATTTGCAAATAATCCATACTTTGCTAAATGGATTGATTTAGGAATTTTTTTTATGTTTGAGATGCGAGCTTGCAAGCACAGAGACAACCGAATTATACAAATCACTTATGTTATATAGGTACATTCTATTAAACACATAAATCAACAAATTTTATTTTTTACGAATTGCTAATAATTGGGCCGATTCCTCTGAATGAAGTGTATAGTTTGGTGGTCTGGATGCTCGCAAGCTCGCATCTCAAAAATAAAAAAATATCCTAAATCTATCCTTTTGGTGAAATATAGGTTAGTAGGACAAATGGATCACATTGTTGAGTTGAGGGGCATTCCTCAGACTCTCTTGAGATTGGACGGGTAAGAGTCCAGCCATACCTACTTAAGTTATCAACTCTCAACCCCTTAACTTTAGATCGAACTGTATATCTGCTTCATCAGACAGACCTGTATTGTATTATCCCGCGGTTAATGCTGTTTAAAAGAGGGGGGTGTAGTTGTAAAAATTTTCACTAGGCAAAAATTTTACTACTGCCCCCTAATTTTTTAAAACCATAATTAATTATTGTTAATCATACTTAGGATGTTTCAAATGATAATAGTAAAAAAGAGGGAGTTTTGAAGAGTCCAAATCGTATTTTCAAAATGAGAAAGTGATGTTTTGAAAGGGAGAAATCTCTCGTTGAAAGTGGGGGGTAGTAGTAAAGAACACCCCCAATAGACGTTAGTTATGGCATCCTCCTTTAGGTGCCATCGAGACAAAACACTGGATACCGATCATCTGTAGAATGTGAGGTTTATGGTAGAAAAGCAGCTGAAGAACGTCTCTGCTCTTTAGAAGTCGCATGAAAACCACGGACATCCCCCCTAGATACCATTACCCAACTCCGGAGAGCAACAGAATTTATAACAGTTGGCAAACTGGATTAAAGTTGAAGTAATGTGGAAACTTTACACGTCTCCCCGCTTTTGCGAGTCGCTATTAAATGCGAATCGGCGTTTACGCGTCGGGCCATTAATAAAACAGCGTTTATAAGCCCTCAGTTAGTTCGGGCGGCGTCGCCTTGAACGGCCTATATGGAACGGATAAGGAGGAGTTATGGCTGGAACGTTACCCGACCTGGAACTTTGGGCCTGATCGATGGTCCAGTGGGAAAAATACGCTTGGGTCCCCCCCTGCTCAGATTTATCACTCTGGTCTGCAGAAGAAAGGACCCGCAGCGATGGCGGAAAATAGATAATATTATGTCGGGGAGGTGGTCAGATTGAGATGTTTCCACCCTGAGGAAAAATGATGAAGGATTCGCCCTCAAAGAGTTAACTCAGAAGTGACTGAAGATGGATGGAGTCTTCTGGTCGGACTTGGAAAAACATTTATTGGCGAGATTCTCTCCCAGCAAAACACGACGAGACTGCCTACCAGTTTTACGTTCTACAAAACCGTATTAAAAATCAATATTGTACAAAGGTCAGACTTGGGAGTTACAAAAATATTTAATGTCATTCAACAATGCAGCCTCCCCCCAACTTTTCGTAGAAAAGAGGGAATCTCAGCCGTCAGCACGGCGGAACTTGGGGGTGGGGATGCATTTTCTTTGCGTTTCAGAGGGTGTAGAACACGTATACGCATATTTAGGAGAGCGTTTAAGAGGAAAATAAATAAGCTTGTCATTTTTTTGTAGCGATTTCGGCGACCGCAAGTATCTGAGAATAAGGAAACTTGGGGGGAAAAAAAGTGAACTTTAATCTGAACACCATCTTGTCTGATAGGAAAAGAAGCTGCAAATAAAGCCAAAAATATGGGGGGGGGGGGGGGGGGGGACGTTTGAATTCTGAAAAATCATTTTTAACGGCGACGTGTGATCTACAAAAGGTTTTACAAATTTCTGTCTCAGACTACTACTGCCCCCCACTTTCAATGTGAGATTACTCCCATTTGAAAATACTATTTGGACTCTTCATAACTTTTTTCTTTTTTTAATTTATTTATTGGCATTATACAATGTATATACAGCCACACTTAACATAATATCTACAAGTTTTATTTACAGGTTTAAATGTCTTTGTTTATTTCAACTATAAATTCATAGAGTCAGTGGAATGCCGAGTTGGTTCTTATTATATCGTTGTAGCAGAATGGGAAATCGAATAGCGGAGTTGAGTCGTCGAACAGTATTTTACGAGGCGTGGAGAATGATGAACACATCATAATCGTATGTTCTAATGCACCCTCTTCTTCTTGGCACTCTTCGCATATAGCTGGTGCTTGGTCATTTAGAAATCTGTGATTATATGAAGGCACGTGGGCCATGGTTACTGTGTACGCGACAAATCGTCTTTATTTCTCGGCGGTTCGACGATACGCCCACAAACCATGGCCTCCGAGGAGGTAATGGTACTACCGTGTTATAGAATTTTGCATCGTGTGATGCGGCGTACTCCTTCTTCCAGCTTTCTAGGTGATGGTCTTCAATCAAACGATAGAAATCTTCTTTAGGGATCCTGTCCAAACTTGGAGTTCCTTGTGTAACTCTACTTTTGGCCACTGCTTCATCTTTTTCATTACAAACGATCCCTATATGTGCCCTCACCCAGACGAATGTTTCGTTTATATTTTCGTTTGTTTATATTTTGTTTGTTCAAGTTGTGCCAGGTAAGTCAGAATTTGGGCAAAAAGTGGGTGATGAGCTCTCTTTGTACCTCCGGCTTTCATAACCTTTCTTTTTTACTGTTATCAATTGACGCATCCAAAGTATGATTAACGTTAATTAATTATGGTTTTAAAAAATGGGGAGCAGTAGTCAAGTTTTTCTCTAGGTAAAAACTTCACTACTGCTCCCCAGAGCTTATATTTGGACAATAAGTATTTGAAAACCTCCGTCAAGCAATTAGTCGGGTAATGACAGTTGGACTCCCGGCCTTGTCCGGTCTCAGGAGAGTTGTGTGGGGTTCTAACCTGAATTCCAATCACAGATTTGGATCTATTTGTCCAACTGATCTATTTTTACTAAAAATATTGATTCACCACGATACAAAAAACTGCAAAAATTCGTCCACTCCGTCATTCTTTAGAACTGCAATTTCGTTTTCTACAATTTTGAAGTAATTCCAATAGTAATATTTTAAAGAAGGTCTACAAAAGTACTTATTCTTATATCACTTGAAAAGGTACCTAATTTAGGAGAATGAGGTTTAATAAGCTTAAACAAAAGATTCGGGGAACAACAGGATTCGGCTTAGAAGATTCCATTCATCGCTCGGCCTCTCTGTTGCACTGAACGGAAGAAAGCGGGGAAAGGAAGACAGCGACAGGAATATTAAAGCCGCCTCTTCGAATCGTCTTGGATCACCTCCAAAACGTTGGATCCGTTCCAGCAAACTAATCCTTTCCAATCCGCAAAAAGGTAAACTTAAGTATAACTTCTTAGCGATCGATTGTCTCGTTTGGTTAATTATGAATAATTAACTCACCGTATTGCCCTAGTGAACATTTGCGGGAGGGGTTTCATTGTATAAATGGAAATGCTTATATTTGGGTTTTTAGTTCGCTAAAAGGAACAGAAGTGGAAGAAAGAGCTGAGAGGGCTTGGAAGGCTTACTATCCGAGGCACCGTGAAGTCATACCCTTCTACACACACTCATTATTTGACTACTTGACATACGAGTAAACTTATTTTGTTATATATCACTGGATTTGTTACAAAACCTAGTATCCAAAATACTGCACTGTTCACTGAATAAAACATTTTTTGGCCTCAAATCGTCCAACGAAATCACGTTATTTTATCGGAAAAAATCACGTTTTCCTTCATATTTACCCCATTACCTGTCTTACCGTATTAATTTAAAGTTCCCCGGCTGTTCCTAGTTGTTTCCAATAACATTTAGAACAGATAGACCGGGGGATTCTCATTATTGTGAAAATTTTAATATTTTGGTTGCTAAGAAGAGATGATGTGAAATTATCCATAAAAAATCAACTTTACCGATTCGAAAGAAAGCTATCGAAAGAAAAATGTGTGCCAACAAAATAAAAAAGTATTCAATTCCGTCCAGGAGATCTTGAGAAAATGGGGTAACGTATTGAAAACGTCTGCCAAGTCGGGTGTGGCCCAAAGCTTCCTTGTTTACCTATCATCTTCTTCCAACTATCATCCAAATGTAAGGAAACTCGAACGACTAGAGAGTGAAAAGATGGAACAAGATGGAATAAGCGTTTGCGCTTGCGCAGAAGATGTATTGATTTGGCAACAATGAAACTGATAGGGAACCATCTACAACCTAACCCGCACATTCTCTGACGATTTGATAGAAATCGGATGAAAACAGTGGAAATTAGGGTCGTTACAAGGATTTCACATAGGCGCATGCGCAGTAGCTATTGATGATACGATCATGTTGAAATTAATATGGGATGATCAAATCGTCATCCCCCAACTATCATCCGATTTTGAGCGAGATCGGACAACTAGAGCGTGAAAAAATGGAGCATAATGGAATTTACGTTTGCGCGTGCGCAGGGTGAAGTATTGATTTGGCAATGATGACTGACAGGGGACCGTCTACCCTCTAGCCCGCACATTACCTGAAAATGTCATCCAGATCGGATGAAAACTGTGGAAAAGAAACTTGTTACAAGGATTTCATATTGGCGCATGCGCAGTAGCTATTAATGACACAATCGTGTTGATATTAATATAAAATGATCAAATCGTCATCCCCCAACATATCGGATGAGGAGGAAGATGTTGACAAACGTGGGATTCCAATTAGGAGAAATTACGTTTCCCACTAGGGCGTGAGAAATTGATGCTTGGCAGAATTTACGTTTGCGCATGCGCAGAGCAAGCTATTGAGTCAAGAACGATGAAACTGATACGGGAACGTCGCATCCCCTAGTATTCACATCCCCTGAAATTTTCATCTTGATGAAAACTGTGGAAAATAAGCTTGTTAGAAGAATTTGCGGACACACGACAGAGAGATTGATTGATTGAATTGTTTATTTACTTATCTGTACATTTTCGGACCCATTGGTCCGCTCTTCCAAATATACAGAAATTATAAAACCAAATTTATAAAATGTCAGGTTTATTCTGAAGAATATAAAATGATAATTTTCTTCTTACATCGAGTTCTATAAATATTCTTTGTTCTAAATTAACGTAATATATCTTGGAGTAGGTAAAGATTTGTTGAGAATGTTATTTAATGTAGGTACAATATCATTTCATATGTAGATATGCAGTATTCATTTGTATACCAGATTGTGGACAGTACAGTATAATCATCAGTCATAAGTATAATAATTATTTTCTGTTATCTAATAAGCGTTTTGTGAACATATTTTTAAACTTCTTAATCGATTCGGATTCAATGAACATTAATATATTTTCGTTATAAATTCTTGTTGCCTCTAAAACAAAAGATTTACTAAAAGCTTGGGTTCTATGGATGGGAATTCTTAATTGTTGACTAGCGAAACGGGATTGAATTGGATGGCGTCTTACTTCGGATGCTCTTTTAAAATTTTCAAATAAATACAATGGCTGTTGGGATCGTAAAACTTTATAGGTCAGAGCGGCAACATTTAATTCTTGTTTTTCTCGAACTTTCAGTCATTCTAATTTTACAAAATATCGGGTTATAGCTCATCATAATTTAAATCAAAAATAAAACGAACAGTTGCATTCAGAGCTTTTTGAAGGTCATTATTATTGGTTTCTGTCATGCTCGTGAACAATGCTGAGGCATAATCAAAATACGGTAATATTAGTGCTTGAAAAGTCTTGATTAGAGCGTCAGGATTGGTAGTGCACTAAACAGAGATGAATTTCCATTTTCATTAGAGCACGCTAGACAAGTCCGCAGAACAGAACGCGCCCTCTTAGTCGACAATTCAAACCCTCCGGGAAATTATTATTCGCGAGAATCGCGTGGGCTATTGCAGTTCGCAACAAGGAAAAACTAGTTCAAGGGGAAACCGGAACACACACACAAAAAAAAAAAAAAAAAAAAAAAACCCTCATTCCCTGTACAAGGGAAAAGCGGTGTATCCGAAGCACTTGCGAGATTGCGAGTTAATTAGTTAGGAGATAACGAGGCGATCGTTTGCTAAAGAGGTTATGCAAAGGATATCCTCAGAGAGGGAGGCAGTCCGGGGGCTTAGCGACCTGCAAAATACATTGGTGTATTCGACCGAGTAATTTGTACGTGATTCCAGCGGGAATTGGAAACTGTTCATAGCTTCGAATCGCTCTCATATTTTTGAAGCTATGGTAATTTTGGAAGTCGATAGTGTAAATATATTTTATAGCACCGTTAAGTACCTACAGACCTAGGGCCTTTGTCTAGAACCCCTAGGGTCAGGCGGGGCAAGTGCGTTTTTGGGGCAAGTTCGTCTCTTCGTTTTATTTCGCTATAAGGCCACTCTATTTTTATAAGTTTCTTAGTAAATGATAGAGCAGGTATTTATGATCACCTGATAAAAATGTTAACCTCCTCAGTGAACAAATAAGAGTAATTGGAACCATTTTTCGTGAAGCCTTCGTCCGATAGCAGAGTGTGAATCTGAGGGAGGTACAGTTTTCAATGGTTTTCTTGTCTAAAACCCCTTCCTTTCCTGTTTATTCCACTGTTTATCTTTCAACCTTTTGTCTTTGTATGAACTGCGCACTTGATAAATACAAGGCTACAAAAATTGCTGCAGTAAAACAATAAATCGCTCTGGCCCCTCTTTTCTTGACAGTAGGGCAAGTGTGTTTTCAAATAAAGGGCAAGTGCGTTTTATCAAACACCGCATGAAATTACCAGGAAAAATAACAAAATCAGTTCTTGAAGCCTAGTTTCCATTCAAAATCTCTTCCTCAACCCCCACGCACGACTGCATGCTTCTCCCAAACCTCAGTCCTATCTGATTCTGCAAAACTCTGGAGTCTTCAAATTCTCTCTCACGCAAACCGACAGTACGCAATCATTCCTCAACCGCGAATCAGAGGACAGCCAACAAGTGGATGAGTTTATTGACCATTTTATCAACTCAGGTATACATGTTGAGTTGCTAAAAATTATATATTTTTCGGTGTTTTATTTTTTATTAGCCATTCATTTTAAATTATACCTAAAATCTACCTACATTGGTTCCTTTTATTTTTATTATTTTTCGGGTAGAAAGTGAAAACGCACTTGCCCCCTGTGACTTGAAAAAAAAGGGCAGGTCGAAACATATTGGCAAGTAATGCATGCATTACAGGGACGTCCCTATGAATGGCCCTATGGCCCTATGAATGATATTGATAACAACAACTGGACTGCATCTGATTGCGGAGAACTGTGTTAAAGAAAGCTTCTTCTTGTTCTTTTATCTTGTTTTTTTCTTGATATCATGAAATTTGAAACACCTGTTACTTTTTACAAAAATATACCAAATTCAAAGTTGAACAAAAAAAGAATCACGAAAGTCGGGCGAGAATAGTGAGAACATCATGATTTATCAATATTTCCCCCATTCCATTCACCCTCTCTATTGATGAAGTTTGAAAATAGGACATAATTTCCAAAGCTATATCGAATTCGAAATGGAACAAAATCAGAATCACGAAAATCGGTAGAGATTTTTAGCTTGGCCAGTGCTTAACAAAATCGGTAATTACCCCCTCCACTCCCAACCTCGATAGCAAATTCAAAATTTCCGAGGTTTGTTGCACAACAAGATTAAAATTGGAATCGAAAAAACAAAGAATCTCGAAAATCGGTTGAGACTTGTGGCCTGGGCAGCATCGACGAAATTTGTCACACACACACACACACGGTCGGATAACAGGATAGGTCCACTTTTTTTAACGCGATTTTCGTATTCTTAACGGTATTTAATTATGTAGCAGGCAAATTCATCATTTGTTATTGTCAGTTTATCGGAATCACATCGTTGTGTGACAGTCGGTAGCTTCCTTCTCTCTGGAGTGTACCTACTAAATAATACTGAAAAAACATTTTTTTTCCCTGTCGCCTACCCACGATTGAGCCGCCACTGTAGTTGAACATATACTATTAGAATGAATATCAGAAACTAGACAACTGACTTTTCTACAAACATAAATGAACAAATTTGCATAGCAACGTATATAGGACCTTACATACCCTACCACCCATCAGCCCCCTCCACCCAGTAAATTTCCATCATAAAACTTTCAGTATGAAATTTGAAAATCCTGACATATTTTCCAAAATTATACCAAATTCATGACTGAACAAAACAATAATCACGAAAATCTGACGGGAATAGTTTAAACATCACGGTTTATTACAATTACTCCCTCTATTCACCCCCTTCCATAATGAAATTTGAAACTCCTGATATACTTTCCAAAACTAGATCGAATTAATAGTAAGAACAAAAAAAGAATCACGAAAATCGTGATTTCGTTTTGATCGTTACATTGATCGTTACACTTCTGTAACGGATTTGTATGCGGTTATTTTTTTCTCATGCTTGGGTTGTTCCCCACCCCCCTGGATCAATTCCAATTGGTCGTCCCTCTTAAATAAGGAAGAAATTAGCCCCAGAGGCTACTCAGCTGATCAGATTTTTACCACCGCACTTTGGAACTGCATTCTAAATGCCCAATAGGAGCCCCATTTCAGGTTTCAGTATCATAAATCGATTAAGAAACACATTAGGTTTAGAAGTCCCACGGCTGATCATTGTGCACTGATATTGAATTCTAGATATTACAAAGGTCCTCCATTTAAAATTGCAAATCCGTAGGTTGTCATCAATAATCCTTCGTAGATATAAGAAAAATTAATGTAGTTAATAAAATTCAAAACTTCTACACTTTACTAGTCTCCCTGATTTCAGTTTAACGACATTTAAATAAGTAGGTACCTACCAACTGAAAATTTATACTACTACTACTTTGCTACTACTTTTATACTACTTTATTTTACTACTATACCCGCACGGACAATAGTTAATAAACTCAATTTCGCAACATTAGAATTCCACTGGTATATTACATCAGCTGATATTTACAGTACAAGTTATAAGTGTTGCAATAGCACTCTCCAGCGTCATAACGGAATTGAGCGATTGAATCGCTAATTCAAATATTTCCTAATGTTCTCGCTCCTTGGAATCCATGGGCTTTTGTCGAAGGGAGAGCGAATGGATTAACGTACAGTATTCCGGATGGTATCTTTCGATTCTTTGGGGTGATCGATGTCAACCAAAAATCATTACTGTTACCTTGAAAGTATTCAAAATCTTGATTTTTCAATATTTCAGCCCTTAATAACTATTTTTTAGGGTTGATCAAAATCTATGTTACTGGCACATACCCTGCCGATGTATGGCTTTTGAGCTAAATTTCAAAAAGTTTGGACCAGTAATTTGGGAGAAAAGCTTTGAATGGCGGACAGGCAGATTTTTTTTTTTACGATTTTTGATTTTGCGCATCTTGAAACGAGAACCAACCAATTTGGGGGGTGGGATTATTTTAATTTTATTTTGTTATTATTATTTTTTTCATTACAAAGGTCGATTGTTGAAAATAACCTCTCACCCCCACCATCCCCAAATACATTTTCTTTCAGCAGTTAACGCCACTTAGAGACACTTTTGAAATCTGGTTTGAGGCAGTCTGAAATGACTTCTGGATTTTAACGCTTACAACATGAACAGGGTGTTTAAAATTTAATGGGCCCGTATAAAATTATATTTTATATTTGAATGATATCGAAAAACTTTGAATGGTAACTCCCCATTATTTTTCAAATACTATCCAATAGTGAAATTTGATTTTGGCTATCACGCGCCACATAGGTGCTACGACTCCTATTTACGTAAATTACATTGAGTGTACCGATTTTTTTTTCTTAATTGACCAATTATGACGTTTCACGATATTTCTTGGTTTCTATATTCCACTATGGAACTTTTCGAAATAATTTAAGACTTTTCAATGATTTATAAAATCATGATTTCATTTGTCAACGAGGCAGTCTATGTGCCACACCCAACTTGGCAGACTTTTTATTTATTTTTCTTTCTTTCTCGTCACACGGATTTTAGAATGAACCCCAGCCCTAATAAAGACGTATATTCATGTCAATCTCAATTGCTTCCGCCCAGGAAAATGTTGTTGTGAATTAGCGTAATGAATTTTATTTCAAAATATTGTTCACTCTACCATACTATACGCCTAAATTGGATACCTTATTACTAAGATGATGGTTTATTTGAATATGATCGTTGGTCCCTCTAACAAACATTTCTTTGTTTGGTAATTTTACGTTCATTCATTCATTTGGATGTAATTTATTTTAAACACAAATTATTACCGCCGTGGCGCCGTAATAACACAAACATCCTGTTCGTATTCCGCAAAGAAATCACTCTGAAAGATATCGCATAATAAAATTAAGATTTGGTAATGGAAATCTCCGTGGTAGGTACCTAATATTCATCGTTGAATGTGATGGGAGTAAACTGCGTGAAGAAGGAACAGAAATGGTGCGGAAATTCATAAGAAAGAGATAAATCATAGGCTGTTGAGTGATAACCTCCCAGATAACTCCGGAAGCCCTTGAATCGTTTACTGGCCCGAAAGAAATTTCATTGCCAGCATCGCATCGAGAGATCTACGAGGGTTTTGAAAACGCAATGTGCTCTTAATTAAATATTTCTTTCAAACCCAAACAACAACATGAATTAAACGAAAATTGCTTTGAATTTCAAGATTGAGTCTATGATGTTCCGCTGTGGACTTTGCATTCATTTTGTGTTCAATTGTAAATTATGGAGCTTGTACCGTGTAAGGCAATAATCTGTCTCAAAACATTTCAGTAAAAGGAATTTTTCAAGAAAACAAATTTAGTCCTAAGCACTAAATCTTGACTGAACATGGAACATGTTGAGATTCAAAAAGTCAACTTAAAACTATTTACTATGGGACAGATTTTTCTATCATCAATTATGGTATAATTCATTGTGGGTCAGATTGGAAAACTTGGAAAAAAGTAGTCTTTGACTTGAATTAGAGTAATCCAAACATATTCGAAAATCAAATCCCCAGTTTGTTCAGTGATGACAAAGATACCCCATTCCCCACCCCACCCCTCTCCTCGCTGAAACTTCCCCTATGGGCAGATTTGAAAAAGTTCGAGTAGCCTGTGATTCAAGTCAGAATAATCCAAACATATTCAGCAAATCAGATCCCCCAGTTCGTTCTATGGTGTCCAAGAAACACCATTTCACCCCCTCCCCCTCCTATAAAAAACCTCTGGCTCAAATTTAAAGAACTTCAAATAGCCTATAATTTAAGTTGGACTGTTATAGACATTTCCATCACTCATATCAGTTGTCCAATGACCTCTGTAACCGTGAGAAGCGGACAAACATACGGAAAGACTTGAGAAAATGGTACCAATCGTCTACAAATAGCATAAAACGGAAAAGAAACGCTAAATTTCATGATTCTAATAAATTTATAGACATACATACTTACGATTTTATTAATATAGATTTGTAGCTACGGTCCTTGTAGAACCAAGGCCCTCTCAACAACAATAGACCATTCCTTCCGATCCTTGCCTTTCTCTCTCCATCTCCGAACTCCAACCGTAGGTAGAGACGTCCTCTTTCACATTGTCAAGCCAACGATTCCTAGGTCTTTCTCTCTATTTCTGTCCTCCAGACGTCTCATTCAGTAATCTACGGGGATATATCTCTGGGGGCATTCTCCCCGCAATCGCAGTCTTCCAATCGACTTAATGGATCACTATCTCTACCTCCGTTAATAAGGGGAGGTAGAAGAAAAGTTCAAGCGGTCACCCCCCTTATTAAAAGAAAAAAAAATTCAAATATCACACTTTCGCGCACCGCGCATGCGCTTAAATGCGCGAAACGCGTCAACATTGTTATTTCAAATGAGAACCCCCATTTTTTACTGCAGATTCGTCTTTTACGTAAAATTTAATGAGGAAATGACCCATCACTCGATTTTTTAAGTGCGCGCAAAGCCCTTGCTCCTTTTAGTTGACGAGGTTTTTTTAAATGCGGCTAAACGTGTTCTTTATTGAGCTGTTATGTTCACAACCTACTTGTAGTTTATTTATAGTATTCCTATATTTGCTGTGTAAATTTTGTTTATACCTACTCAGTTTCAGGTTTTGCTCCGTTCGTTGTTATTTTATTTTTTATTTTCAATCGGCTTTTTTATTACCTAAGATTTTTATCCAGGTAATTGTCTATGCACTGTTTTCGGCAAATGAAAAGTATTTGATTTGATTTGTTATTACATCGAAAGCGCTCGCCCCTGTACCTAAACGACATGCTAGTGACGACGAACTTCTCCGAGAGGCATGTAAATGATAATATAATAGACTTCGTTTAATAATTCTACGCTGTTATGCGTAGAAGAGCAATCTAATATAGAAATAATAAACCTTTGTAAAACCTTTTGCAGTGTTTTTTGAAGTCGTAGAACACATAGGAAAAGTTTGGTTAAAATCGACGACCCCATGACTGTATCTTTTGTCAGTGAGTTTGCTGGTAGTAGTTTCCCACTCCTCAGCGATCTCTAGCGTAAGAGTTGGAGGGAGTCTTATCGAAGTCGTGTAGCCGCCATGGATGGATCCTACTTCGAGAAAGTGAACAATAACCGGAAAGAACTCTCGCAGCACTTATTTGTAGAGGTCCTTCGAATACTTAAGTTATGACTGTTATGCGGCGGGCTGTGTGGATGTGAAAGGACAATAGACCACAAGACAATAGCAGCCTGACTAACTCACTCCAGAAGACCCTTTCGTGAGGGACCCAAGTGAGAGGAACAGCGTTTGGTTTCAGTTTTCTACAGGGGGCCTTTTTTCCATAATGAGCCAAAGAGCAAAAAACCCAATCAAAATTATTTCTTGATCTCAAAGCGTTTTTAAAGATTTGTTCATTTTTAAAGTTTATTTATTTACTAAGAGGAAAGAAACATTTTACTTTACCATGGATTTAATAAGTGGTGATCTATAAACTTGAATAATACAATAAACTAAACCCGATGGATTTAAAGCCGTTAGGATGGAGTTAGTCGCAAAAACAGAGAGTGCACCGGTACGAAAGTAGTAATTGTGGTGGTGCATATACTCGTACTAACTAGGTAAGAAGAATTTCTCACTTTGCTAACTGATAATTACATAACTGTTTAAACATTTCAACTATTGACAAATAATATTGAAATGTCATAATTGGTCAATTGTAATTTACATTTGTTCAAGTGCAGAATGAAGTGGTGAGTTCAAAACAATGAAATAGGAACGGAGCCATCTACAACCTAAACCGCGCATTCGCTGACAATTTCAACAAAATCATATGAAAACTGTGGAAATTAAGGTCATTACAAGTATTTCACATTGGTGCATGCGCAGTAGCTATTAATGATACAATCGGAATTTACATGAGGTGACCAAGTCACCTTCTTCCAACTATCATCCAAGTTTAAGCGAAATCGAACGACTAGAGTGTGAAAAAACGAAGCATAATGGAACTTACTTTCGCGCGCACGCAGAATGAAGTATTGATTTGACAATAATGAAACTTGGACCATCTACAACCTAACCCTCGCATTCTCCGACAATATCATCGAAATCGGATGAAGACAGTGGAAATTAAGGTCGTTACAAGGATTTCACATAGGCGCATGCGCAGTAGCTATTAATGTCACAATCATGTTGAAATTAATATACTCGTAAAATGATCAAATCGTTATCCCCTAACTATCATCCAAATTTGAGCGAGGTCGGACTACAAGGGCTTGAGAAAATGATGCTTGGTAGAATTTATGTTTGCGCATGCGCAGAATGAGATATTTAGCAAAGAACGATGAAACTGATAGGAGACTGTCTACCCCCTAGCCTGCATATCCCCTGAAAATTTCATCCAAATCGGATGAAAACTGTGGAAAATAAGTGTGCTACAAGGATTTTCGGAAACACGAAAAACACACAGACATACAGACACGGAACCAAAGTGGTTCAGAATGGTCTAAAACGTAAAATGCGAGTGGAAATTTTGATTTTGGAGACCAAAAGTTTTTTTCTCCCGAAAGTGGAAACAATGCTTCCGCTACCTTTAGGTAGACTTGGAAGCAAAACTATTAAAGGACAGAAAGGCCTTTTGTTGTCAAGTCTTGTTATAACTTGAGATGTCCAAATAAGGAAACGTTGCGAAGCTCGTATGTTCCACAGCCATCTTGCCTAACGTTCCTGACTCTATTTCCAACTTATGAATGTAACAGTTCAGTAGGTGAAGTTGTACTTGATGACTCAATGCGGTCAGTAAGCGGATGCGGACATTCCACGAAGATTTCGAGCCCATCAGCGGGGAAATCACGGGAGATGCGGTTTTGCGCGATCCTCTCAACTGCTCCGCTCTGAGTCATCTTGACAGAAATGATGAAGGCAACAATGCCAGGTGCCACAGGTGTTTCACTTCCGTTCCATTTGTTTTACGTTGTTACGAGCCTCATGGAGGTCACCTTGTCATCGCCTTCACGCTCCTTGCAATATAGATACTGTCATCATCGTGAGATTGATCGCTGGTGAAGAATTACGCTTTGTATCTTCCGTGCAGCCCGAAGGATCAAACAAAGTCATCCCTGGACCCCCCAGCCCATCCGGTTGGTTTCCGCTTTGGGCCTTCGGCTAAAATACTGAAACATGGAACATGCGTTCTTCCCGCTAATTCGTGAATATTTTTATTTTGTGTTCTTAGAGTTATAATTTGCCTAACTAATTAGCCTGCCACCTAGCGGAACAACTATTGTAAGGATTACCACCTCAACCAAGTGACAACAAAACAAAGCTTACAAGCGGAATAATATTATTTACTAACGATTTATAACATCGCATTATTGGATTAAAATCTTGTAAATAAATGTAAAACTGCAACATAAATCTTCTACTAATAGAAATTAAATGGATGTACCTAGGTAGGTAATTTTCTGTTACTGTGCGCGTCGACAATTAGGTACTATAACCAAGATTAACTTCTCAACCAAGTGACAGCAAAACAAGCAGCATTATTTACTATACCAATTTATAACATACCTAATAAATTTAAAACTACGACGTAAATAGAAGAAAAAGTACGAAAGAAATGCGTGATTAATCGAGAGCTTTCCAACGGATGGAGAACGATTTTTGTACGATGAAAACTAAAGAGCTTTCATTTCCCCAGCAACAGCTTGGTTGTATGTGAAAATCATAAGAGAACTAGGCCCTTGGGCCCCGGGGGGCATCGCCCCCCTGGTTTCTTTCCACTTTCTTTGAGCCTTCGGCTAAAATGCTAAAACATGGAACATGCTTTCTTCCCGCTAATTCGTAAATGTAAATAAATTTAAAACTTCGACATAAATGTTTTACTAATCGAAGTTAGAAGGAAGTACCTCGGTAGGTAATTTTCTGTATGGTGTTCGTCTACAATTACTATAACCAAAATCAAGTTCTCAACCAAGTGACAACAAAACAAGCGGCATTGTTTACTATATCCATTTATAACATAAATAAATATAAAACTACGACATGAAGAACAAGTACGAAAGAAATGCGTGACAAATCCAGAGCTCTCCAACGAATGGGGAACGAATTATGTCCGATGAAAACTAACGAACTTTCATTTCCCCCAGCAACGGCTTGGTTGTACGTGAAAATCAAGATAAAATACACATTATGAAAATTGCGTCACATTTTCGTGTGACGTTGCCTTATTTTGTTTCAGAAAGAAACTTGTAAACGAGTTCCACTATCTGCTTTACAAGCAGATACCATGTTACATGGATATATCTTTGATTGGGGATTTCATAACGGTTGTCCTCGATAGATGTAAAGAAATATTTTAGCTTCGGACTGTAGGCGACGACATGTAGTATAAAGAATTTATTTTATAATTCTTATAGGCACAAAAAGCATACGATACATACTATTAAATGCTGATTTTTTTTTTAAAGCTCCTCCAGCCGGTTTGAGTGTTCCTCGAGCCCTTTCTTCATACTGGTAATTTTCTGTTCCTCAGCCAAGCATTCTTGAAAATATTGTATATATTTAGGCTATTTGAATTAATGGGGAACTGTTCATGTACTTGGGAAGCCAAGCACTCTTTGTTTTAGAAGGGCCCACTGAATCTTCAAATTTTGCAGCATATTAACCGGAACGATCTTCTTATTGGGAAATTTTCAAATAGCAGGGTTGTTTGCACTTGGAAACACATTAATCATGTCTAGACTCTCCTCCACATGTTATTAACTCCCCAAATGATGTCAACAACAGGCAGTTGACAGTAAATATCAAATATTAAATTTCGCCAAACTGAATCATGTGTCATCGCAAAATTTAGTTTCCGCCAAACGAAAATTGTTTATAGTCCAATCAACTTAGTTTAGGAATGTAGCCCGGTACGTAAGGAGGGGGAAATTGGTAGCTTGAGATGTGAACATTTATCACATAAATCAAGCGCTTTCCAACGAGTGGCGAACGATTTTGGTGCGATGAAAACTGGAGAAGTTCCATTCCCCTAGCAACGGCTGGGTTGTATGTGAAAATCATTAGTTTGAAAAATCGTGATATCAACTATTGAGTGACGAAAATTTTTGGCTGACCCCCCAGAGCAAAGACATATCCATGTCAAAATTTCGTGACACATCCGCGTAACGTTTTTCGCTAGTTAGTCCAAGTTTCGTGACACTTCCGCGTAACGTTTTCGGACAGTTAGCCCAAGGCTAAAGCATGTTCCATCTAAAATTTCGTGACACATCGCCGTCTCCCAACCGCGTCTCCAAAAAACTAACACTTTTCGCCTGTTAACCTGAGGCTAAAGTATTTTCCATGCTACAAGTTCCCGTCACGCAGCATAATTGAATGAGCAGAATTTCAAATTACATTATTTTGAAATATCAGCATTTCGAGTGCAAAGAAAATATTAACTAGGTTCCAATTTGCGACTTTCCTTATATGAAGCTATCACATTGGCTCCAAAATTATAAATCGTAAATAAGTAGTGTTATAAACGTAAACTTTGGTAACAAGTTTCTTTCATTCTTGCATTCATGTATATAATACTGGAATCTGTGAGGAACATGTTTTACATTTCTAAGTACAAGAAACTATTCCAATTCGGGAATAGTAGCTGTGCGAAGAGCTCATACAGAGTTCTACAAGAAAAGTGCGTATGTTCGTTCGTGTTTTAAAATTTTTGTTTGATAATAATATTAATTTGTCATACTTTCATAGTTTGTCAAGTTTTAAGAAGGTGGTAAAATTGTACGTATAAGTTTAGTTAGCCTTCTTTTCAGTGAATTTTTGTTTTTCATTTGAAATTTATTTCGAATTTAGTGTTTTAGTGCTCTTTTTTTTTCTTTCAATAATAAGGCTTTCGGGAGTTTTGTTATCTGGTTTTAATGTATGACGTCTATTCTTGAATTTGCGACTCCACCAGATAGCACAAGTCCTTAGGAATTTATTTTCTGGTGGGCGTCAGTTGTTTCATTCTTATTTACCTATAAGTCGAACTGTCGACAATTTTCAGTATAATTTTGGAAGTGAATAACTGGAGCGTTTTGTATATTTTTATTTGTATAAAATTTAGTTTAATTATTTTGATGCCAATAAATAAATGAATAATTTACAACGTTTAATCATAGCTACAGATATTGGGGAAATTTTTGTATTGATGTATTCAGGTCGCAAGCTATTGATTTCTATTCAGATGATTTCTAAATTGAGTTTCATATTCTGGGTGCGAGGTAGACAGGCCATTCGATACGGGCGTATTTGGAGAATGCAGAGTCATCGATCGGACTCCTGGACTCGAGCCAGCAGCCTGTGAGATGCAGGCGGAGACCATATGACCCAGGGGAGCCTCCGATGTATCAGCCTCAACGTCAGCCTGCTAACAAAAGAAACAGACAATTATTTGAGGCCAAATGCTAAAATTACTGCAATGTTACCTATTGAGTATTGTGAAAAGCCATCTTAATCATTGGAGAATGAGGTAAAAAAATAAATACAATTAGCAAAAAAAAAAAAAAAAAAAAAAAAATTCCTTGATGGGAAGAACAATAGATTATTGATACGTTATTTATTTATTTCGTTTATTCGCCGTCACATTAATTTTTTGACAATTGTCAGCACTTAATAATAAAAAATAAAAATAATGGTTATAATAATAAAAATACTCAGATAAAAAAGAAGTCAAGACCAACTGGTGCACCTACACAAATGACTAATCAAAGATGCAGGCCACACATATCCATCAGCCCAAAACGGCGGCCCGGCCGAGACCGGACCCGACACACCATGGCGTCCTCCCCTGGGTGCTCATCCTTAAGGGGACCCGGCAACCCACCCCCCTCCCGCCCTTAATGGACCTCTTTTTACAGGCGTTTTCCTCAGCCCCCCTGCAACCAATTTCAGTGCTTTTTTTTCTTTTTGTTCCTTATATTCTCAATTTTCAATTAACATAGGGGTTTCTAGGTATCTCAAAAACACGAATTCGTAGGTATCATGGAATAAATGTCATATTTTTTTTTTTTACTTCAGAAACATCTAGCGGCAGTTGAAATCAACATTTTGTAAAACCGCTATACGTTAATATCTTGGCCCAGATCTCTGCTTCAATACAAAACAAAAATCAAGGGAATAGGGTCAACCGTTCCGAAGAAAAACGCCCGTGAACATGAAAAAACATTACTTTACAGAAGAGCAGAAAAACCAACAGCATCCATCTTTTCATGACTTCGCAACGCATTATGCAAATAGAAGCTGTTTTTGCTTTCCCTAGACCTATCTGAAATGAAGTGTTGTATCATGATAGCTTAACTATGTCATCCATGGATAATATAAACATAATACCCATGGTTGTAGCCCAGTCAAATAAAGACAAAGAAGAAATTGATGAAGAGACTCTTATCATTCGACTCTTATCATACATCTTACATCTTATCTTTACATCTTATGGTTTCTTTGTGATTTTTAGTGGCCCAATTTCGTTTTTACGTTTTCTTTTGATTATTTATTGAAAATGGGTGGTTCTACACGAATTTTCAAAAAAAAAAAAAAAAAAAAAAAAAAAAAAGGACCAGTAAACCGTTATTCAAGAATAAAGACGATAGAGCAACTATCTAGCCATCCTATGCTGCCGGCATGTACTAAAACAAAACATTTACGCACTTGTAAGCATAAATTTGATTATGTTATTGCATTTAATTGTTCCCTTGATGTTAATACATCGTTTTATGAAAGAAAAAAAAAATCAATTTTTCTCAAATTTTTTGCTACCGGGTCCCCTTAAACACGATCAATAGATGAATCCCATCAGGAAGGATATACCAGGCGAGACCGCCCCCGGGCCGACCGAGAGCACCCCACCGAACCACCATGCGAACAAAATAGATACACGTAACCAAACACACTATACATTACTCAACTACAACAATCATTCATTCTGGTAAAAGATTTTTTTGAAGCAGCAAAGATGAATAAAAAAATAATAATAACTATTATGTGCACTAGATCTAAGTTAAAAAAACAAAAAAACAATGCTCAACAAATTACCAATAAATAATCAATAAATTAGTGTGGTCATAACTAGGTGCTAGCTCGAGTACTTTTATCAAAATTCCTCGGCTGCTGACATAAATAACTACCTAACGGCTACAATATAAACTAAATTTAAAAAAATCAAGCATAAGGGGTAGACAATGTCCTATAGTAAAAATTCAATAGAAAGGAAATCAGAAACTGAATAGAGTTCCGCAGCAATTAATATTTTTTTCGTAGCTCTCTTGAAGGCCGACGGAGTTAATTTCAATAAAGAGACAGGAAGGTGATTAAAAAGTTGCGGACCAACTTATAGTGGGATTCCTAGTCATAGATGCAGAGAGTCTTAACGGGAGGAGATCACAATAATTCTCTACTCCTTGTATCATACAAATGCAGTCTGATCCCTTGGTGAAACTTGTTCTTTTTAACAAATTTCTACGTCAACTTCAAGTCTACGTAAATGAAGATTTACAGCACAAATGAAGATGTAAGCAGGAAGAGAAAACAACAAAATTACATATAAACCCGTAATTTATTATAATTGAACAGAAATTGAATTTGAACTGGTAATACTTATGCCATACTTATGGCTTATGGAATCTTAAATTGAAATGTTTCTTCGGTAATGTTAAACCTAATAAGCAATTAAAGCCCCTCCAAAATGTACCCTTTGCACCTTCAGGTTCCTGTCCTAAGGAGGCTACCGTCCAAATTTTGGTTTCCTGCAGTTAATAGGGTAGAAATATGGAAGCTTTAAGAGCAACTTAGCTGATCTCGGACCTATGCATGAATAATGATTGTACTTGATGATGTACTTATAATTCTTTAAAATTTGCTAAAAAATGGATAAAAACTGCAAGGAAAGCTGAAAATTCACTATTTGAATAGTAGATTGATTATTAAGAATACGATTATTGATTGTATTATTTAGAATACGATTTTTGCCATTAAATGAATAGTTAACAATTTCCTTGAACTCAAAAAAGCTCAAATTTCAATACAATTGTACAATATACAATTCGATAATTTACGAAAATTCGCTCATACGAACATGCTGTATGACTGAAACTTTTTTGATTCCATATGGATTGGTGACTTAATTGATTACGACCAATCATTGAGGAATGCGAAGTCACTCAATCGGAGTCTGGACTCGAGCCAGCAGCTTGTGGGATGCAGGCGGCGCCCATCTGACCCAGAGGAGCCTCCGATGCGTCAGTCCGTCAGCCGCTCACTGTCAGATGATTATCTTCTACGTTCTGTTTAGTTTCTTCTACTGACTAATATTCTTCTTCCACTAATGACGGCGGAGGAAAAAATCTTTAATGTCGAGCAGTCCTCCTTCCCGGAATGATGCGCCTTCGCCGACCTTCCACGATGGCAATGTCGTGAGAACAGCTGAGTCAGAGACGATTTCACGGCGGAATCGGAGCTGAGAATTAGTGTTGACAGAGGGGGTTGTCTCACGAATTAGAGATCTTGTGGTCAGAATCTTGTGGTGATCTTGTACGTGTTGTCTAGGTACGTAAAACCGGCGTAAAAAATCAGTTTTGAAACATTGCACGAAAAGCCACGTCCATTCCGTTCTATTGCTTCCGAGTCTACCTAAAGGTTTGTCCCATAATTTCTGAGAACACCCTGAATGTAGACTAAAAATCGAGGCAGACAGAACGGATACCTGCGGCGCACCTTTGTGAACTTGAGATCGCGACACATCCTTCCCCTCAAAGCTTTGCCATCGATTCTCCAACAGGCTCTGAACCGATTCTTTACTTTATCACTGAAATTAAGTTATGTGAAATATAAATCAAAACATTATGTTGAAGATTGTAAAACGCCCGAGAAAAATCGATCTGAACCAAAATTGTACATTTTCCATTTTCCATAGGTATTCCTCCGAACATCATCCGATATGTCCGACACTGAGTTTCTCCTATGATATGCTTAATGTCGACATTGTGACTGATAGCTTCGTATACAATTCTGCACAAATTCTTTCCAGGAACACACAATTTATCTGTAGTCCTATATTCACACGGTAAGCTAGGTGATTGGACTTTGGATAAAGGTAAAACCAGAACTTCCTTCCATATCGCAGGATATGTGACAGAGAGAGACAAAGAGATAGAGAAAGCGAGAGAGAGAGAGAGAGAGAGAGAGAGAGAGAGAGAGAGAGAGAGAGAGAGAGAGAGAGAGAGAGAGAGAGAGAGAGAGAAGAGAGAGAGAGAGAGAGAGAGACAGAGAGAGAGATGAATATAGAATAGGATGCCCGCTATTTTGGGAAAGGTGGAATTTTGATGACCTCCACCCGAGATTTGGTTTAAAATGTAAAAAAAAAAAATGACCCCTGAATTTCTTCAGATTTTTTGCATAAAAAAACCTACGCCAGTAGCTCGATTTTGGGTTTTGAAATACACTTTTTTTGTCAATATCAGACTTTTGAATATAACTCTTACAAACTTCCTTGTAAAATTGTGAAACTTCGTATACATACGTTTTTGGGGTCACTGAACTCGCATATGCAGTCAAAACAAGTCGACAGCAACAAATTTTGACAGTTTGGAATCTCAAAATTGTCAAAATTATGTCAAAAAATGACAATTTTTCAAAATTTATTGTAATATTATGAAAATTTGTATTCTTAAGTTTATTGAGTCGCTGAACTCGAATTCGCTGTCAAAAAATCAAATTATAACAGAAACACGTAAAAATTCGAAGTTTCACAATTTTACAAAGGAGTTTGTAAAAGTTAAATAAAAAAAAGTCTGATATTGGCAAGATAAGCATATTTCAAAAACCAAAATCGAGCTACCGGCGCAGGCGTTTGTTATGCAAAAAATCTGTAAAAATTCAGGGGTCTTTTTTTGACATTTTAAAATAAATTTCCGGTGGAGGTAATCATAATTACACCTTTCTCAAAATAGCGGGCACTCTAATATACAAGTTTCTATGAACCTACATGAGAGTCACTAGTAAATCTGTACGATAAAAAGTGGTGCACAATTTCTTCGTCAAAGTTATTAAAATTCTTCTGTTTTGTTAACGAGAGTTGGACGCGACTGAGCGAACAGAGATGGAAAAGGCGGGAGCCGAAAACAAAATGCGGGTCAAGGACGTCGCCGAGAGAACAACACACCTAGCGCCGCTTCGCTATTTTCATCTCTAGGGCTCAGTCGCCCTCGCACCTTCCGCCGCCTCCGCAGCCCTCCCACGACGACACCTCGTCCATCAAGGCACCAAACCCCCTCCCGCCGTCAATGCACATCCACTGCCTCGCGGCACCTCAGTCTCATGGCACCTACTCCGCCTCGTGGCACCTACTTCACCTCTCGGCACCTTATTCACCTCTCCTCACCTCCTTCACCTCCAGGCACCTCTTTCGCCTCGCGGCACATCCTTTGCCTCGTGGCACCTCCTTCACCTCACTTCACCACATCTGCCTCGTGGCACCTCCTTCACCTACTTTAGTACCCTGAATTCTCACTTACTCAAACCCAGACCTTAGTGATGATATCACTAGGAATTGAGGAATAAATCACAAGGCAAATATTGACCTTTCTGTAAATAAATGATTTTATTAAAAGTACGTTTGCAAATAAATCAATCCTATCCTACACCAGGACCTTACATGGATATTTACTTACAAACTGACCTTTTTATTTCCAATGGGAGTTGAGGTATGATGAGTCCAGGTAGTCCTGCCGCAGATAATGTTCTCTTGGATGAGTGGCTAGTTCGATCCCCAAAACTTTGGCAATTGTACGACCAGAGTGGACTTTTGTTCTCTGGAAGGATTCACCCGAATACCGACTGTTCGAACACGTTCACTGCTTCCGCGAAAAGGACTTTGGCGAAAGTCTTCCTCGTGAACTAAAATACTCAGAGCGGCATCGATCACAAGTTATGAGCTGTTATTAAACAGGTGTTGTACACTTGGTCACATCAGGGTCGAATGAATTCCCTTTCTTCATTTCACAATCTTCTCGGCGATTCCTGTGCGCATGCTCAGCGGCAGGGAGGCAGTAAAGGCTGTCCAAAGGGTTCCATTGAATTTGGTTGCCATGGCAGCGACGAATCGTAATCTCCCAAACCATGGCACCGCCTTGATGAAGGAGGTTTCCCATTTTAAGGAGACCAATCACAGTTGTTCATTGTTGATTGAGAGGGGGCTGGAAAATTGCAGCGTCGATTTTCTTCCGCCGCGCGTGTGGCTCTTTGTCAGCATTTCCCATCTTCGAAGTTTCAGGAAATCTGATCGTTTTTGGCTGCTCGCGGGACCGTAGAAACTAGACGATTCCCACGCTTTTGAACCAGACCTATCAGGTGTACAGTCGTCGGATTGAGAGCCAAATCAGGGCTTACACTTCGCGGCACCTCCTTCACCTCTAAGCACCTTCTCTAGCTCCCAGCACCTCGTTCACCACTCTGACTTTGTTCACCTCTCTGCACCTTGTTAACCTCTTTGCACCTCCTTCACGTCAAGGCACCTCTTTCACCTCTCAGCACCTTGTTCACCTCTCTGCACTTTGTTCTCCACTCAGCACCTTGTTCACATCTCAGCACCTTATTCACCTCTAGGCACCTACTTCACCTCTCGGCACCTCCTTCACCTCGTGGCACCTCCTCCACCTTGCTTCACCTCCTCCGCCTCGTGGCACCTCCTCCACCTCTCGGCACCTCCTTCACCTCGCTGCACTTCCTCCACCTCTTGGCATCTTGTTCAGTAGTTGAGTGGAAGCACAGTGGAAGCGTGCTGGGCCCATAACCCAGAAGTCCGTGGATCGAAACCACTCTCTGCTACCATGTGAGACAGTGCAGCTAGTTAGATTAATGCTCTAGCTACAATGTGACAAATTTCAATGGCAAGAGGAACGCCCTGGGTACCTTGTAACATATTGGGTATGGTTCGTTCCACTACCAATCGACAAATAGACAGTTAAAAAGCACAACTGTCCAAGCAGAGTCTGCTACCACCGGACCTGGGTCCGGAAAAATGCAGCCTAATGGCCCTTGCAACAAGATATATAAATAGATAGGAAAATAAAAATAGATAAATAAAGGAAAAATAAACTGTACTTGTTGATAAAAGGCAAAAGGCCAAATCAGGACAAATCAGAACCTCAATAAAAAAAGGGAGATTAACCTTGAATGAAAATGGAAAGGAACAAAGCTGAAAAAGGAAATTAAATTAAATTAACTTACGCTCAACCTGGTACTTTACCTTGTGGCAAAACTCAGATGGCTGATCCAAATAAAACTAACACTTTCACTAACTGAGTGAAAAGCAAAAAGAAAAGGAGCACAAGGCTGAATGGAAATCAAAAGATAAAAGAAAGATGGCGAATTGGCTTATTAGGCACAAACCGTAATAATGATAATTGACTGGCTTCAGAGAAGAACAGGAATCGAATGATTGGGAATTTACATCATACAGTTGGGTCCCTTGAAGAGGGAAGGGGTAGAATCAGTTTAGCCAACTATAGGTATCTAAAAGTAATGTAGGCAGCACTGGTTATTGAGAAGGCTAGGATTGGAGGAAGTGCATGGAGCCTGGAACAGGTTATCCATGACACTTCTCAGCATCTCCTTCACCTCTCCGCACCTTCTCCACCTCCCAGCACCTCCTTCACCTCTCGGCACCTTCTTCACCTCAAGGCACCTCCTTCACTTCTCGGCATCTCCTTCACCTCTCGGCACCTTCTCCACCTCCCAGCACCTCCTTCACCTCTGGCACCTTCTTCACCTCTTGGCACCTCCTTCACCTCTCAGCACCTTCTCCACCTCTCTGCACCTCCTTCACCTCTCGGCACCTTGTTCACCTCTTGGCACCTCCTTCACCTTGCAGCACCTCCTCCACCTCTTGGCATCTTGTTCACCTCTTGGCACCTCGTTCACCTCTTGGCACCTTCTTCACCTCTTGGCACCTCCTTCACCTCTTGGCACCTCCTTCACCTGGTGGCACCTCCTTCACCCTTGGCACCTCCTTCACCTTGCAGCACCTCCTCCACCTCTTGGCATCTTGTTCACCTCTTGGCACCTCCTTCACCTCTTGGCACCTCCTTCACCTCTAGGCACCTCCTTCACCTCGCGGCACCTCCATAACTTAAGTTATTGTTTGTTACTGATTATGGCCTAACCTCTGAAATCAATTTAACATTGTAACTCTTTATTTTTCGTGGAAATAGACAACGTTTTTCACTAACTTACGTTTTGAAATGGGTTTCCACAACTTCGTCGCTAGTGATTTAGTTCGTAATTTAGTTCGTACTAAAGTCCACTGTCAAAATCAAGATGGGAGCAAGAAGAATGAAATCTTACTACGATTATGTTAATTTAGGATGGCAGTTAGGTAGATATCTTCCGTACAATTATTCAGTAGATAGGTAGGTAAACATCTAATAAGTAACGATTTGGTAAATATAGAGGTGCTTATGGAGATAAGCTATCACAATATAATTCGTATTTTAAATATTAATTTATATTTTAATTACTCAGAATCAATAGAAATAGGCGGTTATTACCACAAAAAACTTTGAAAAAATCCAACAAGACTGATGATTGGAGCATTGGGCAATTCCGCCATGGCAAAATTACCCTGAATTCGGTGGGGCGATATTGCCCCAGTAAACTTTTCGAGATAAAAAATCATTAAAAACTACAGTTTCCGTAAAAACTGAAGAAGTAATGGGTGGAAATTAAAGCTAAATGATTTTTCTACGTCGTCATGCTTAACAATTTAAATAAACGTATAAAAAACTGCTACTTACCACGTAAATTCGACAACAGTAAAACTAGAATGCCAAGCTTTAAAAACTGTGAACTCGTTCATCTTTGATGGAAACAAATTAATGACCCCAAACCAACTTTCTCAACATTACTGCTGATCTAAAGATGACGATATTTCTCTACAAGATTTGTCACTCAGGTAGTCAAATACATATATGGGGTAGCGGTATTCCCCGACTTGGCGGTTTTACCCCACTCTCCCCTATATTTTTTAATTTTTTAAACCATTAGCTTCATTTTCTACGAAAATTCGGCAAAATCCTAGTTCAGGAATTTTATGTTTAGAATTACGTGGATTGAAAAGGACAGGAGGAAGAATGAGGCCCCAAGAAGTAGATAACGATAACGACCAGGAACGCAGCCCCTTAAAAGGAAAAAAATGCAGCTGGTCCTGTCGCCTTGAGATTTTTCCTGTGTCTAAAGGTCAACGTTGTCACATACGTCAGATTTCTCTTTCTTTCAACGCGAAACTCTAGGAAACTATTTCGCTGTAAATCGCCGTATGCGACGATTCTCAACTTTCAAATGCCAGATGGGTTATCTGCAACTTGTGAACGTAATGCGAGGTCGTAACGGCTTACAAATGTTCAGGGCGTTCCACATAGTAGGGCGCAACTTAACCTCAACAACTAATTACAAGTAAACGATTTCGAAAAATAGAAAATTTCATAGTATTGTAACAACTCGGCAGTGCTCCTAAAAGTCTGCTCGGCAACACAGAGGGGATCATCACCCAATGACTATACGGCGAGGCTGTTGAACTCCCGCTCGTAGCTGTGATTTGAATTTGATTGATTGATTTTTAAAATGTTTTATTAGAAAACTGTAGGTATATTGGGGGCAAACCTCTCAACTTATGGCGATTCGTATAATAATATTCAAATTACTGAACACAGATAGGTATACAATTCCGTTTTTAGGACGTTCCTCAGAAGCAATGTCATACAGGCAAGGCTTCTTGTTTAAGAGGGAGTCTGTGTGACAAATTTTGCCGTGGCTACCCAAGCCACGATTCTCAACCGAGTTTCGTGATTCTCATTTTGTTCGATTCCACTTTCAGTCTAGTTGTGCAACAAACCTAGGAAATTTCGGATTTGTTGTAGTGGTACTTCGTGGTTGGGGTACTTCATAATTACAGATTTTGTTAAGCGCTGCCCTAGCTTCAAATCGCTACCGATTTTGTGATTCTTATTTTGTTCCATTATGAATTCGATATAGTTTTGGAAAGTATGTCAGGATTTTCAAACTTCATCATGAAAGGGGGGAATGGGAGGGGGCGTATATCGATAAATCATGATGTTTTAACTATTCTCGTCCAATTTTCGTGATTCTTTTTTTTTTTTTGTTCAACTTTGAATTTGTTCTAGATTTTGAATATGTAATAGGAGTTTTAGATTTTATGATGGAAGGGGGCGAATGGAGGGGGTAATATTGATAAATCACAATGTTTTAAATATTCTCGTCCGATTTTCGTGATTCTTTTTTGTTCAACTTTGAATTTGTTCTAGATTTGGAATATGTAACAGGATTTTTTTATTTTATGATTTAAGGAGGTGAATGAAGGGGGTAATAACGATAAATCGTGGAATATGATAACGATATTTTGATTATATTCGTAAGACTTTTCGAGACTGTTTTTATTGACTGTTTTATTAAGGTCGTTGCCGAGCGTATAATAAAAACTGCACTGTTTGTCACCAGCTAAACCATTTTGCGAAATCAGTTCTGTGCAAAAAAGAAGACTGTACACAAAATAGCCAAGACAAGGACCCCCTAGAAGAACTTCATATGGACATCTCACAGCTCGATACTGTTGATTTGGGAACAGTAGGTTCACACAAGGTTCGAGACTCATCATGGTACTCCGTAGAATTTATTGAAGATAAATGAAGTGTTTAAAATTGCAAGGTAAATACTGGCGCACAGTGTAACATGATTGGGATCACTGAATTCAGACGTCTTGGTTTGCATAAGGATGTACCTGTGAAAGGTTGTACCTTTTTCCGGCGATGTATTTTTCAGTTGCAGGAAAATGTATCCTAGATATCCTGTATGACGGAAAATGGCAAAATACCCCAGTTCTGTCTCACTAAACTGTGTGAATATCCTTGGCCTGCATACTAGTAAGAGCTTCGATTTGGCAACGCGAGTCAATATGTTGACTTTGATCCCCATTAACAAAAAAATATTCAAATTTATTTTATGGTGGAGTCGGGTTTGCCGAACATCATGTGGTTTCTATCAAATTGAGTAACTATGTGCATGCAGAAGTGTCTCCTTGAGATCTAACAATCCAACTTAGTTTTGTCATCCTTCTGCGAAAACCAACTTGCCAAACACCACGTCCAAACGTCATGCGTCTCTGCACCATTGAACAATAGACAGAGTTTTTGTAATTCTCGTATTTATTTTCTCGTATACGAAAATGGCCTTTCCGAAACGAGAAGAGGTTTTCGTTATATCGAAACGCTTTTCGGAACGGGAAGAGTCAGCTTTTTCGGAATCGTAATTACGAGACGACAACTTGACCTTCCTCTAGTCTAGGATAACACTCTAGAATAATTTAGCAACTATCATGCACTTGGCATGGACACACATGCACACCCGATAAAATCGCCTGACTATTCCTCGTGCCGTCTTTTGTTGTTGGTTTAACCATTGAATTTGTCTTTCTTTCGTGTTTTTTCCCCCGCACCTCAACCAGAAGAGTCATTAGCGGCATTTTGTTCTTGCTTTCGACGTTTTATCGACGATTTCAGCTTTTCCATTCTCAAGATTTCATTTCAAAGTTCATTTCACGCGTTTTAAAGATATGCGTTCACGACTGAATGTTTTTTGTATGATGTAGAGATAAGTGGTCATTGTTTCTTTCTTCATGTTATAGTTTGGAAATAGGCTACTGTGACAATTGAGTTTTGAGCAGTGATTCGCTACAAGAGTCACCCTAACGACTCTAAGATTATAAGAGTTCTCTTTCTCTCGGGCTTACAAAAACGCTACAAGAAGTCAATGCGAAAAGGTTAGTATTCATCGTGCTCGCTCAAACAGTTTGTTTTCGTGTTTTCGAGAAATACCAATACGAGAAATACAAAAACTCTCCAATATAGCGGTTTTCTTTTTCAGTTTCTTCATCACAATACGCACAACAAATCTCTGAAATCTCCATTTGTACCTATTTTAATTCAATGCCACGTCTCCCTGTTGCTCCACAGGAGCCAGCGAATCGGTTGGAAAACTGAAGCACATTGCAAAATCTAGAAATCGCAACCTAAATTGCACCGAAACTATAAACACTGACACCGGATAAAACTCATCAACACACTACATCACTCTAGCCACAACATTAAACCACTTTCATAGACAATGAAATCAACTTTATTCAGAACTTTGGAACATCTAGGAATGAGTGTCGATATTCGATATTTCAAAATATCGATATTTTCCACCTCATATCGATATTTTAGTAACGATACTGTGCCCTCCGATATTATCGAGTATCGATACTTGCATTCAAATATTTTGAAATATCGGGAAATTTTTCCTCAACAACTTTAACAAACTTAATTCAATTTTCCTTTGGTTGACTTTGTCAACGACTCGCAAATCAGCGATTAGCAGCCACTTGTTATGAAGCCACAGTGACTCCGGCAAAGAATCGACTTGGAGGAAAGTTGGTTTCCAAACTCATATTTTTGAAAAGTGTAGATGATGAGTTGTGGAAATTTCAAGTATATTTGCTCTAACTTTTCCATCCATGTGACTATTTTATCTGGACGTGATTTTACCTATTCGAGTAAATACATTTCCTTACATAATTTTTCTCGGACAATATATCTTCTACCGTGAACTTTATGTTACAATGAAATCCATCCATTAAGTTATATATATAATCCAAATTCTGGTTTGAAAATTTTTTTGTTGGGAAAAACTTATTCTTAAGCGACATTGTGGATGTGGTATCAATACTCGATATTTAAAAATATTGATACTTTGCTCAAGCGATATTTGGTATTTCGATACTTGCATCCTGATACAGCATCGATACCCTTTATCGATACTTTTGTAACGACACCCATCCCTAGGAACATCTAAAAAGTAATAATGAATTTTCATAACAGTCTGTGACGTTGTCTGGCGCACATAATAAGAAGGATGGAGAGGTTACTATAACTCTTGACGGTATAGTCATTTCTAAATTCTGAGTCTATATTACAACACACGTCGCTGGTCCGGAAAAAGACTATAATAACTGGAAAAAAATTTCATTTTTCAGTTCTGTTTTCATTTTTCAGCCTCAAATCGAATTCGTATATATTATTTTCCTAGGCATTTGGCCAGTTTCACTTTCCGAACAGAGTGGAAAGGTGGAAAGTATTGTAATTTCCAAAGCTTTTCAGGATTCAATTCTGCCACAGATCAAATGTACTTATAGATATACTATTCACTTAACCTTTTGGCCAATTTTACTTTCCGAACCGAGAGGGAAAATGGAAAGTATTATACTTCTAACTAACATATCAGGAGGAAATTGATACAAATTAGAAAAATCCACTTCAGCCTGAGATCGAATTTGTATGTATTATTTTCTCAGGCTTTTGGCCAGTTTCACTTTCCAAACAGGGTGGAAAGGTGGAAAGTATTGTCACTTCCGAAGCATTTCAGGATTTGTTTCAGCCACGGATCAAATAATGTACTTACTGATGTACTATTTCTTAACCTTTTGGGCAATTTTACTTTCCAAACAGAAAGAAAGTGGAAAGTATTGTAATTCTAACCTATAAGGTGAAAATTGGTATGGATTAAAATCATTAAACCCACTTCAGCCTGATCCTCGAATGCATAATATATAATATACAGGGTGATTCCCTCGCAGATGCAAGAAAAATTTGGGTGAAATTGCATCAAAAACGGAGTAAAATGCCGCCAACTGCATATTTTTATCTCAATCCGTTCTCGAGATATGATTTTTTGAAGGTTTTTTCAGGAATACCGTGTTTTTTCATTTTAAATTTGGATTTCTCCAGTTTGCCTCATTTAATTTTAACTTTCAACCTCATTTTCGGTTTCAGCATTTAATTTCCTATAAGAATAGTGTACTTGGGTTCTTAAAAAGTACCATCCGAAGACCCTCACATCAGCTCAAACATTGACGATTTTGAAAAATAATATTTCCGAAAATCTTTAAAACTTTACTACTCTTTTAAAAAGAATCCTGGAAACTGGCAAATCTCATGTAAACTGCTTCATCTAATATGCTTTCCAACGGTATTATCAATTTTACTTTTATTTTGTTATTTAGGGGAGAAAATAATGTTTTAATGTTAAAAAATGTGGGTTTTTCAATGAAATCGTTGGTTTTCTCGAAAGATGACCCTCCATGAACCAACAAGTATGGGGTCGGTTTCTATGTATTTTTTCTTGCTGTATCAAACGGAAACTCTTGCAGATCTCTCAACTACGTTATAATCGAGTTTTACACTTTAATTAACTAGTTTTACCTCATAACACACATACATTTAATCGAAACAAACAAACTAAGCATTTGCGATTTTAAGTGTAAAACTCCGTTATAACGGAGTTGGAGAGATCTACAAATGTTACCATTACAGTCGTTACAGCGTGAAAAAATACATAGGAACCGATCCCATACTCGTAGTTTCATGGAGGGTCATCTTTCGAAAAAACCAACAATTTCATTGAAAAACCCACATTTTTTAACAATAAAACATAATTTTCTCCAGATTCAGCAGTTTTTATGAGATTTGCCAGTTTCCAGGATTCGTTTTGGAAGAGTAGTAAAGTTTTAAAGATTTTCAGAAATATTCTTTTTTCAAAATCGTCAATGTTTGAGCTGATGTGAGGACCTTTGGATGGTACTTTTTAAGAACCCAAGTACACTATTCTTATAGTAAATTTAATGCTAATTCCGAAAATGTGGTCAAAAGTTAAAATTAAATGAAGTTGAGTTTAAAAGGAAAAAAACACGGTTTTCCTGAAAAAACCTTTAAAAAATCAGATCTCAAGAACGGGTTGAGATAAAAATATGCAGTTGGCGGCATTTTACTCCATTTTTGATATAGTTTTCACCCAAATTTTTTTTTCATCTAGGGAATCATATATTTTATTTTCTTAGGCATTTGGCCAGTTTTACTTTCAGAATAGGGTGGAAAGGTGGAAAGCATCGTTGGAAAGAAATTTTCATTTTTTTAAAGTTTTGATAATGACTATTAATGGGTTAATACATACTAACGCTTTGATTGGCTACATTTTCTTTTATAAAATAGCCAACAGGACTAGTACGTGTTTTCACATCTCAAGAATATCTCCTAGAAACAAAAGATAGAGATACAAAGATGGATAGATCCAATAACACTGTGAATGTGGAAACTTAATTGAATAGCCTAGCTCTTCTTTAGTAAATCCGTCTAGAAATACAATTGAGGGTTGAGAATGGGTTCTGTGGGTTAAACGCTGGAAATTATTCCTAAGAGGCTCATATTTACCTACCTCATTGGTTTCGGGCCAGCGAATGCTGATGATATTCTCAATAACGTGTACGTCCATTAAACCTCATTTCTATGAGCATTGTTGATTATAGTTTACGTCTTTTTGTTACTACTACGCCATCTTTCCCAAATATGTGATTGTTATACGTTTACGATACTGCCTGTTATACATTCTTAAAACGTTGTCTATCTAGGTACGAATTGTGTTGTTTATGATACTCTTCAAGTTCGAAAATGTTTTTGGTAGAACCAAATTTGGATTGGAATGGGACTCTAGCTTGTCAACACAGGCTCTGCCTACAAGCTAAAATATTCAAAAAGTATTTTCCTATAATGTTCCTGTATGTGTACACTCTTGAATATACTACATACTCCCCCCCTCTCTCTCTCTCGGGGGGGGGGGGGGTGACTTTGGTAGGAGGATTGGGGTGGGGGGACAAGGGTACGACAGGGGGAGAGGGTGGCAAGGAGGACAGGGGAAGACCGGGGAAGATGGAAATCGTTTTAGAATGCCACGAAACGGATTTCAATGAAGAATATTTCGGATAAACTTAATTCTAAATTTGTTTGACCCGAAATTCGCTCAATTCTCAAGACCCTGTTTAACTTCTTCAGGGTAGGGGAATTCGAATAGGCCGTGTTAATCAGGAAATATATAGATACAAAGGATAGAGATACAAAGATAGATAGATACAATAACACTATGAATGTGGAAACTTAATTGAATAGCCAAGCTCTTGGGAAGTAAATGTTTCTAGAAATACAATTGGGGGTTGGGGATGGCATGATGGGTGGGGGAAGGGTGTCTTTGATAGGAGGGTTGTGGTGGAGGACAAGGGAACGACAGGGGAAAGGGGTGGGAATGGAGGGAAATGGAGGGTGGTAAGGAGGATAGAGGATGACAGGGGAAGAGGGTTAAGACAGGATGAAAGGAAAGACAAGGGGAAAGATAGGGGAAGAGGGGAAATTTAGGGAAAGAGGGGAAAGAAAAACGTATACTTACTTTAGAAATAGTTTTGTAACGCCTCAAGAAAACTTAATTCTAAAAATTTTTGACCCATTGCAATAGCTTCATTTTCTCCCGAAATTTGCTTAATTCTCAAGACCACGTTCAACTTCTTCGTTTCTTTGAAGTAGCGGCATTCTCATAGGCCGTGCTAATAGGAAAATATATAAATACAAAGGGTAGAGATACAAAGATAGATAGATCCAATAACACTGTGAATGTGGAAACTTTATTGAATAGCCGAGCTCTTGGTACGTAAATCTCTCTAGAAATACAATTGGGTGGTTGGGAATGGCATGATGGGTGGGGGGTGTCTTTGATAGGAGGGTTGAGGTGGAGGACAAGGGAACGACAGTGTAAAAGACAGAGGAAGAGGGGAAAGAAAAACGCATACTTTAGAAATAGTTTTGGAACGCCTCAAAAAGGATTTTAATGAAGAACGTTTCGGAAATACTTAATTCTAAAATTTTTGACCCATCGCAATATAGCTTCATTTTCTCTCGAAATTTGCATAATTCTCAAGTCCATGTTCTACTTCTTTGCTTCTTCGAGGTAGATGAATTCGCATAGCCCGTGTTAATCAGGAAATATATAAATACAAAGGGTAGAGATACAAAGATAGATAGATCCAATAACACTGTGAATGTGGAAACTTTATTGAATAGCCGAGCTCTTGGTACGTAAATCTCTCTAGAAATACAATTGGGTGGTTGGGAATGGCATGATGGGTGGGGTATGGGGTGTCTTTGATAGGAGAGGGTGGAAAGGAGGACAAGGGAACGTCAGGGGAAAGGGGTGGGATGGAGGGTGGTGAGAAGGACAGAGGATGACAGGGGAAGAGGGGAAAGACAAAGTGGGAACCTTTTTCTGGTTGATGCGACTCTCGAAAGGACGTGACAAAATCAGCGGTTCGGAAGAAAGGCGGGTCGTAAGTCTCCACGCGGCTCCGGGCGCGGCCAGGGAGTGAAAATAGGCCGTTGGAGGCAGAGGGTATGAGAGGCAGTTACGGGGCAAGAGAGGTCCGAGGGGGCCGAGAGAGGCATCCGCGGGGGCAGGAGAGTCGTAAATAAGGGCACGATGAGGGGGGTCCGGCGATTGCGGTTCTCCACCGCCAATTTCCTCCGCCCCCGCCCGCTAGGTAGATCCGCCGTTCCGGACGTTTTTGGCATCGGAACATCTGGAACAAGCGGGGCGTTCCCTTTACGCGTTCCCTTTACCCGCTCCCTTTACGCGTTCCGACCGTATCAATTTACCGGGCGTTGTCCGGGTGTTGGCGAACAGTCCGGCCGAGACTATTTACGTCGCCTGCATTTTATTATACAGGGTGTCCTCCGAAACAGGTGTCACAAAGAAGGAATTGATTCTACAAATAATTTGCTACAAAAAGTTTTTTCTAAATCCCCTTCTTTATGGGACACAAACACACACAGACAGACACACATACACACACACACACACACACACACACACACACACACACACACACACACACACACACACACACACACACACACACACACACACACACACACACACACACACGCACACACACACACACACACACACACACACACACACACACACACACACACACACACACACACACACACACACACACACACACACACACACACACACACACACACACATACATACATACATATTAATTGCTATGCAATTCTTAGGCCGACCCCCAATAATTTTTTATGTAACGTCCGTGACGAAATTAACGATGATTTTCACGTACAACCGAGTAGTTGAGTAGTTGCTATAGATTGTGTCACAATTTCAGTGTTTTTCACGTACAACCCAGCCGTTGTTAGGGGAATGAAACTTCCGCAGTTTTCATCGCACAAAAATCGTTCGCCACTCGTTGGAAAGCGCTTGATTTATGTGATAAATGTTCACATTTCAAGCTACCAATGTCCCTCTCCTTACGTACCTGGCTACATTCAAAAACTAAGTTGATTCAGGCTAAGAATTGCATAGCAAATTATCCTCGTTTTCTACGCAGTAGAAAGGAGAAAAGATCCGGCGAGGCGCGAAGCGCCGAGTATATATATATATAAATGAAAAAATGTTAAACTCTAGGCCTCGTTTCAGAATGTCTCTAAACGGATTTCAATGAAGAAATTTTTCGAAAATTTTGACTGATTTTTGAGCTGATAATTCAAAACCTCTTTTTGAATGGCAGATTACTATTTAGAATACGTTTTTTGTCATAAAAAATAAGATTTAAGAATTTCTCTGCACTCAAAAAGCTTAAATTTCTATGCTGTTTAACATAATATGGTACGATAACTGAGGATTCGCTCATACGATCATGCTCCATGACTGGAACTTTTGCATTCGAAAATTATCATATTAAATTGAGAACCTGATTGGATAATTCTCAGCTTTTCAGAAGCTTCAGGAGCTCTAGTTTTAGGTTCGCTATCATTTTTTTTCCAAGATATTGCACCTGGTGACTGAAAATTTCTGTTTTTATCAACAACTAACCTGGGGGAACATTTGACCATAAGGGTGGTGGGGCCAGTGTTGACACCTTATTAGGCATTTTGACTTTGACAAGCAATTAAGTTATATTTTTTTTTGTGTTCAAATTTAAGCTTACATCTGTTGCTACATCAGGATGTCCTCAAACTGCTCGGTATTGAAAAAATCACTAATTCAAGCCACAAAACCCAGTATTTGACAGCCACATTTTTTGTTGTACCTGTGATTGATACCCTATGATTGACACAGCAGTTCTTCTGCAATGAATGATTCCTTGTATCAACAAAACATTTTTATTTCAACATTTTACAAATAAATTGAGCAATTGAACTTAGTTTTATCAATCTAAATATAAAATTAATATGAGTATTCACAAAGAAAAAGTTGAAAATATCACCGGATGTTTCATCACAAAATAGGTACAATGTTTTATTGATACCTACCATAGGTGCGATACGATTCTAATGGTAAACTAGCAGCTAGTGAGTTGCTATGTATTTAAAAAACCTTCTTCTTTATATTAATAAACTAAAGTGTCTGTATGTGGGTACCACCATAACTCTTGAACGGATTGAGCAATTTGAGCGATTCTTTTTTTAATTTGACCAGCTAATTTCGGCGCAAAATATAGGCCGCATCAAAATTGCGCAACCCGTGCTCAGTAAGGGGTGGTTGCGAGGGGTAGGGGGGGGGGGGGGGGGAGGTAGAAAAACTGGAAAATCCGTGTGTGGGCTCAAAGGAAAGTCCACGACTTGGGGGTTTCAATTCCAGCTAACGTAAATAAGAACATCCCCTACATACTTTAAACCTACCCTTAGGGATCTACCGTTCGCGAGCGAAGCGGGCAACACCCCCTACATGTTTCAATTGTAATACACCTGAATGGGGGGTAAAATACCATCGCATGTACACAGCCACACCTTGCGAGGGGTGGGGGTAGAAAAACTGGAAAATCCGTGTGCGGCCTCAAACGAAAGTCTACGACTAGGGGGTTTCAATTTCAGCTACCATGAATAAGGAATAAGGAAGGGGTGGTTGCGAGCGAAGCGAGCAACATCCCCTACACATTTCAAATCACCCTTAGTGATTCACCGTTTCTCATCAATTTACATGTCCCACTCAACAGTAAAGACCATCGGATCTATACAGCCATGCCGAGCGAGCGAAGCGAGCGAGAAAACTAGGCTAGTTTAAAAAATAAAGAGCGAATGACAAGAACGAATAGAGATCCATATTGTACGTGAAAATCAAAAGAAAAAAATCGATGTTGGTTTTTACCGCGAATTTTGTTTACAGCTCTTTTAAATCAGGGGTATATCTCAGCTTCGTCCATATTTACAGCGGTTTTGGCAGTATATAATTTAATCATATATTGAGGGCTTTTCAACGAGTGGCGAACGATTTTCGTGGGATGAAACTAACGGCGATACATTTCCCTAGAAACGGGTCGGTTGTAAGTGAAAATCATTACAAAATCCCGCGCTACTTTCGTTCCATGGTTTCGTCACGTTTTCGTCCAGTTAGGTGATGGCCAAAGCATGTTCCATGCTAAAAATGAAAAAATTCATCCCTCAACCATCCCTGGAACCTACTTGTCAATTTGCGCCCGCCAGCATGGTTATCCGTGCAACCGTTTGAACATTTCTAGCGAACAAACAAACAAATTATTTTGTATATTGAAAGATATCATACCTAACAAACTTTATCTTATTACTAGTGCTACATCTCACCTCAAATCTGGCTTGAAATGAAACAACATACGTAGGAAATAACGTTTGGAGATAGCAGAGCAACAAGGAGGTATTTTCATGTAAAATCGATTTCTGTATAGTTCTCCCTTCACGACTTTGCCTTAGAGGCTATAAAACACATTATTGCTGAGTCTGAGAGGGTATCTACTTTCTTTCCGAGCAGCTTATGCTAACGCGGTCCCTCATTCCCGGAGATAAGACCCGCTTACGCTAGTCTGGAATAGAGAGCCCTAGCGGTATTTCAGAAGACCTTTCGCAAGCAAACAAACCAACCTTCCCAGTAACGCGCTGAGTTTTCCCGACGTAAGCAAGCAAAATATAAACCCGCGATGTGCCCGACCTTTATTGGAAGAAAAACCGAGCTCGCTCGACGCAGTAAAAGGGAAATGAGTATTTTTTGGTTTATTTTTTCCAATAATAAGCCTATGTAATCGTATAGGAAGAAAAAGTTATTTTCTTTCAAACTTTGTCACGTTACGTTTCAAGGTACGTAGATTCCAAAACTGCAATGTCCGTCCACCGTCCAGGCCATAAGAGGCCTTCAACTTGATGAAAAAAATCCGCCCTTTCCCACATGGACTCCACTTGGGGTCTAGTTGGTCCTAGAATCTAGCCAGCCTGATCGCTTCACACGCATCAATGCTATGAGCCGAAAATGGGCAAAAACGGGGTTTTTTCCTCATATTTTTCCTCATACTTAGGTTTTTCTATTTCTATTGATTTTCACGTACAACCGATGCGCTGCTAGCGAAGTGTAACTCCCTTAGTTTTCATAGCAGGAAAGTCGTTCGCCACTTTTTGGAATGCCCTTATTTTATCACATCTCATGATCCCTAAGCCATTGTAGTGTCAAGGAAAGCTGATATACTACGCTGTTATAAACTAATATTGCTAAGTAACCATAATGAACTAATAATGTGAAAAGAAGGCAATAGATACATGGTAGGTATACTATTGAGTAGTAGGTACATGTAAGCAGTAGGTACTTGACGATTGCAATTATTTTGTCTTTCCTAATCAGCTGAATGAACTAAAATCTCTCCTGTTCATCCTAGGAAATTGAGATGTGGGAGACTCCCTGGGACATTAATATATATATAATATATATAAATATATAAATATAAATAAATAAATAAATAAATAAATAAATAAATAAATAAATATAAATATATAAATATATAAATATATATATATATAAATATATATATACATATATATATATATATATTAAAACGGACATTATATCGCAATATAATTCATAGGGAATTACCCTAGAACATATACTTGTCTACTGCCCGAATTTGAACGGAATCGGACAAATTATTGATAAGAAATCGATCGACGTTATAATAAATTAATGTTTGCACATGCGCACTGACTAATATTTGTGTGACGGTAAATGGATCGGCAATTGGATTTACAGATGATGAGAAATCGACGTTATGAGAAATTCACGTTTGCTCATGTGCACAGGCTACCGTTGATTCGGCGGCATTGAAAATTATAGAGGACCGTCTAGAAGCTAACCCGCATAATCCCTGAAAGCCTCATCGGAATTGAACTGTTACTTGTTATAGTTTAGAGCGTGACAAGGATTTACCACAGACAGACAGAAACGAAACTAAAATTGATCAGCAAGCTCTGAAATGCAAAAAGCAAGTGGAAATTTTGATTTTGGAAGTCAACAATTTCTTCGAATTCATCACAAACACGAAGCTTCTCCCTACCTTCGGTATATCCGCTCTGTTCACTCTCCTAGCGACCTGAAACTGACGTCTGAAATTTAATCATCTTGAACTGTTGGGTAATAAATTATCTCAGGCCTTTCGATGACTGTTTGATTATTAAACGTCAATAAGATATTATGTCTGTATACTGTTCGAAAAGTTCAAATTTGAAGTCCCCCTCACCATCGGGGAACCCGAGTTAATTTCCTTCATTCGGGCGGGAATTGCGTGGAAGTTGCCTTTGACCAGAGTTTCAACTCTTCAAGCTCCGGCGGTCTCTGGTAGGTAATTGGGAGTTTGTCTTCAACGGGAGTTAATCCCCCGTCTTCTGCTTAATCCCCAGTTAACTTGCGAAACGCTTCGTGCCCGTAACAAACGCCCGCACGAAGGAGCGCCGTTGTTGTACCTATAGTTTCACCTTTACGCCCCTAACTTGAATTAAATTAACCATTCGCTCAGCGTTTCAACATTTCCTTCTCTACGGGAAAGCAATGTAACAATATATTATACAGTGTGATAGTAGTAGTACTATTATAATAGTATCCTCCCCAAAAAGACGCAACTCGTACAAAAGATGCCAAACCACAAAATACATGGTTGTAGGATTGTTTCCACTGCTGTACCGAATAGGGACAGGTCAAACTGAGGTTGCAGCATAAGAAAACAGTTCCAGTGATGCAGCATGATCATATGAGCGAATTTTCATAAAGTCTCGTATTTTATAATGTTGAATTGTTCTGAAATTTGAGGGTTTTGACTATAAGGAAATTATTAACTATTTTAATTGTATGGTAAAAAACGTCTCAATAATAATCTGCTGAACACAAAACAGGTATAAGATTTTTAGCTTTTTGCAGTTTTTACCGATTTTTTTAGCAAATTTGGTAAAAAATCATTGAGGATCAAATCTCCTACATGCTACATAAAGCCAATTCCATCTGACATCAGCAATGGCTGGGTGAGGTCACTGGTCTGCGTGGTGTTCTTCAGGACTTGAGCCCGGCCGGTCTATTCGTAACCCATCTTTCAAGGAGAGACCGAATAGTGGTCAACCGAGTTGGCACTTACCATACCCGTCTTACTCACAGACGCCTGCTTAGCTCAGGAGCTCGAGATGTTGTGTGGCGATATGTACATAATATAGAGCCAATATCAATTTCTTTTTCTAAAAAAATTTACTATCAAATCCAAAATCTGGAAGGTGTGGGGGTGATCTGTCCATCCGCCACTGCCTGGAAGACTGCCCAGCCCTTATTTTTGTACGATCTAGTCATAGTTTTATTTCACTTTGGCGATTCTATATAGTAACACATACTTGCTATTTGTTAGCCTATATTACATCTAGTCTTAGTAGTATTATTTTATTTTTGAGGTTTTTTTACCCGCTCTAGGGGCTAAACAGGTCATCGCAGTACCCCTAATTTTGTCCACCTCCGATTTGCCAGTGGAGTCCGTGATGGCACTCCGTTTATTGGTGGACGGCAGCATGGATTCGTGCCACTTGCAGTGTTCCCTTGTTCAATGCCGCTAATGATGACCCTTACGGTTGAGGTGCGGCCTAAACCAGTAAATACAAAAAAATATATATATATAAAAGAAATAAACTAAAGGAGGTTTTTATTGCAATAGTGTTGATACGGCGACCTCTTACGCCTGAACCTTCGGAGGCTTCCGATTCTCAGCAATCCAAATTCAAAGCGGTAGGCAGCTTTTTGCTTAGTAACAAATCTCTCATTTTCAAACCACCGCAGCCCACAGGGGGCGTCTAATAGCGGTCATCCATCTGAAACTGGAGCGCAAAAACCGCGTTCCCAACTCCGAAGCGAGAGATCCCCAGCTCCATTAGGTTTCATGCAAACTTCGACTAAAAGCAAGTGACAAGCAATTTGCTAGCGAACTACTTTTTCAGAGAAAATAAGTGAACGGGGGGGGGGGGGGGGGGGGGGGGGGGGGGGGGGGGGGGGGGGGGGCTTTTACGGCGATTGGTGCGGACCCAGCTGAGCTCGGAACTCGACACCGCAACTAAATCTCCACTTTTTCTTTTGATCTAACTCAACTTCGAGGTTTAGCGGTCGGGCAAAGGTGAATTTGTAGTGCACCTACCTACTCAAGCCGGGCTTGCCGTTTATGAGTTCCAGTCGTGCGGCATATGACCGAATTTCCGTAAATTATCGTGGTTAGGGTTTGTTGCCTTATCCTTATGTAGGTTGGGTTGGTTGATTTCGGGCATCTCTTAGTAGGTAGTTTATTGGTAGTTTTGCTGTCTAGCTTTCACCATGAATGGCTTCATCAGAGCATAATTTGTAAGAGGTGGCTTGCTAAGTATTTATAAATGGGGGAAGTCCTCCTTCTTCATCTTGCTATGACCGGTTATGGTTGGACACATTGCTTGGGGTCAATTATACTTTTAAATTGAGAAAAATTCATATATATGTGGAAACACACATAGTCAGAAGTTTGGTCATTTCCGGCTGACTTCTGGTTGGATGCTATGATGAAAGTATCCTTTGTTCAATGATTGAGAGTTATACCGATGATACCAAGTTTCGATGGTCTTCCGTGATGAAATTCTCCAAGTCCCGTACACGGGCCAGCTTTCGTCGTACAGAACAATTTCGTTGACCTCCTGCTTAGCGAAGTCTTTTGTGGGGATGGTGAAAAAAGGTCTGGAGTGTTTCTTGGAATCACGTACTCTTATCACGCCAAACGGGTTTCAGACGCGGTTGTAATACACTGGATATTTTGGAAACACTAATGCGAGATATAATTGATAAGAAAAAGGTTAATGATAACTCTAGTTCAATCCTAATTTATCGAATGCTGACAAGGGTTGAGTGGAACTTGATGCAGGGATGTGGGGAGTTTTAGTGTGTACGTGAGTTAGCTTCCCACAAAGATCGACTGATTAATGGGAAAGCTCGACCTCGTCAGCGTCTTTTCGGAATAAAAAAAAAAAAAAGGTCGCTCTGTGGCAACTCCCAAGTTACTTCCTTAGCTACCCCAAAGGTTAAAAAATAATAATGTGATCTATTGAAAAACGTTGCAAATTAAAACAAAGTTGTTGGATTTGCAAGCCTCCATGAGATCCATCCGAACATATAATCCGGAGAGGTGGCAGGACTGCGTCTGCCACAAAAGCCAAGCGGGGAATCTCGTCTGGCGGCCATTCTAGTTCCTGTGTTCGAATACAACGACCGTACGACGATTTTACCATCCAGCTAATCCTAGCTAAATATCAAGCCATCTATAACCATCTCTAATTACGAAGGTACTTAAATCTCTATATTACTAAATTCAGTAATGAGCCAATATGTATACAGGGCGGAGCAATTGGGGTTTGCTCACTTGTTGGGCTGTGCATAGGTTAAATTCTCGTTTTTCGGAATCAGTAATTTGTGACTTATTACTGAGGGTAATCGAACAGTTATTTTCTCTGGATATGGAATTTCAGAAAGTTACGATGAAAAAGTCATAATCCGGAGAAGTCACATAAAACGGAAATACGATTTTAAACGAGGTTATGAAGTTATTGAACTTGACATAATCGAAATTTTTGGGTTGACTTTTTCGTGAATTACGGAATTCAGTAAGGCTCGAGCATGAAAATACGGCTGTGTAAAATCCCAAAGTACGGAATAACGGTTTTGAATAAATATTACGATGAGTACGGATGTTCGAAACGAGAAAAATTATTTTCGAAGGAAATTACGGAATTTTTCGATTTTTAATACGGCGCCATGTTGTTTATATCGTGACGAGGCGACAATTCGAAACTCAAGCCATATTGAATGTCAAACCAAAGCTGTCTCAAACCATTGACTCCCCAACTACATCATGGTGGAAATTCTCGAGTGTGGATAAGTTTATTTATAAGTTTATTTTAAGTTTAATTCTAAGCTTTTAAACTAATGTAGAACTATGACGGTGTTGTCCACACTCAAGAGTAAAATCACGAAAATACGGTGCCAGTTTGACGTTGGAGGTGTCAACGTTTGACAGTCAGTGGTGCCAACTATGTTGGTTGAAATACGGAGGACACACGAAGTTTTGTTGGTAGATTACCATGTCTACGGATTTTTGTTTTTCGTTAGAATTCGAACGTCAGTTTGGCTAAACTGCGGCATGAACGTTACCATGGCTTCTGTTTGCTCTGATTACGATTCGAAAATGTAGTCACTCAACATTACGATTTGATTTCGATATTTTATTTGATTGTTTGAACTGATACGAAAAGTTGAGTATGTAACTTGGAAACAAGAAACATGAAACGGACGAGGAATTGGAGATATCACTGTGATCGCTAACATGTCTAGTTTTTACTAGAGTTAACGTAATTTAAGCATAGTAGTAATCCTACTTATAATTAAGTTTATATTAATTCTGGTCGCAGTGGTGGACTGTTTCCTTTTTCTCCTTCGTTGTGTTGAATGTTTGTATTGATAATTCTTGCAAACGAACGTTAGAATAACTTGTAAAGTCAAAAGATCGATGAAAATTCAGTTGAGCTGAACGGAGCATGGATGTTTATTCAGCTGCAAAATAAATTCATTGTCGCTTGCGAATTGTACCTAATATGAATACGATTGTAAAATGTACGAAACATAAACAACATGAGCAAAACAGAACGGAGTTAAAATTGTTTTAATACGCTATGCACACCCCAACATGACAAGCCAAGGCTGAAATATAGTGGAAACACTCATAAGAATAAAGAAGTACGAAAGTTAGCTAGAACTTTGTGCGAATGAGCGAATTATTAATTTACGATTTACAGTTCGAGAATGAAATACGATTTAATAGTACGGCAGTGGTGAGCGGATTTGCAGCGGGATAGTCTTCTTGTAAGCGTGTCGCTGGGAGATTAGATGGTCGAAGGCTCTGTTACCTACGCACAGCGCGCATGTCTCGGAGAGACAGTACCTTCTCGAAGGAAGCGAAATCGACAGACAGGTAGCGGGGCATATGTGATAACCCCAAGACCGCACTCCAATTTATGCGTGGCAATCGAGGCGCATTCAAATCCTAACACCATGTTGATAGAACGTTATGAGTGATTCCACTAAGGCTTAAATAAATCCGGAAATGAGATGTGTTTATAGAACGGAGTACATAAATCCGGATGATACGAAGTTTAGAGATGTGTTTGTAGAACGGAGTACATAAATCCGGATGATACTAGGATTAGGGATGTGTTTATAAAACGAAGGTCGTGAATTCGGAGTAACCCTTCTCTTGTTCTAATTACAGAGAACAATGAACACGGAAGAGATCAAGAGATTTATAAACGAGGAAGTCGAGAGGAGGGAAGTTGCGATCAGGGCTCGGCTTGAGACTGAGTACGCTCAAAGATATGAGATGATGCAAAATCAGATCAAACAGTTTGCGGAGGAGTCTGTTCTGAAATTCGCGGCTCTGGCTTCGATGACCATGGGTCCACCTCCAACATCGAGGTCAGAGATGGTGGTGGAAGAGCAGGGCTCTGGTAGATCTGAGGATGCTCCTCGCACACTTGAGGTTCCCCTAGATAATCCGGTTGTAAACACAACGGCGAGTGGATCTGACTCGGTGGGCACTTGTGCCTGTAAGATCCACAAAGAACCCGGAGTGGCCGTAAGGCCAATTACCAATTTAAAATACGGAGGCAATCCACTGAAAGAAGGGTCGATCGCCGTGTGGAAACGAAGGGTAATGTTGGATTTGGCGAGTGGCGACTATCAATTTCTCGTCGATCCCAACATAAAACCGGCAGTAAACTACACGGAGAGAGAGCTTCATCAGTTGAAGTGTATCGTACTCTCGTACATAATTTCCAATATTGATCACGGTTTGCAATCGATGATCAAAGATGTGAACGAGCCATCAATTGCATTGAGCATGATTGAGAAGGCGGTCGATCCGCCTACTCAGGCGAAGGAACATGCAATGCAAATCGAATTTATGAATACTCGATTTAACCCGGCGCTGGAAACAGTATTAGAGTTTCAAAATCGATTTGAGGGTCTTGTGGAGGGTATTCGGAGGTTCCCTGAGGCTGAGCTGACAGATAGGTCAATCCGGAGGAATTTAATTAATGCTATCTCGGAAGCATGCCCCAGGATAGCTGAAGATGCACTCCAGGAGAACTCTAAAATGAGGGTTCGGGACATCTTTGATCGGATGTTCGCAATGTACGATATGATGTCGGAAAATAGTAGGAGAGAGCAGGCTGTAGGAAAAGCCTTCCTTAGCAGGGGGCCTTCCTTCAGCAAACGGCGGAAAAATTCGACCCAATCCGGAGGGGGAAGTGGGGTCAAAAAGGCGAAATTGGTCTGCTATCAGTGTGGCATATTAGGACACACAAAGGCAGAATGTCGAAACGATAGCAAGATGTGCTATAACTGTGGACGGTTTGGACATCTGTCCATTGAATGTCGGCGTCCACAGACTGCGAGTACGAAGATGGCCCGCAGAAATAGTCGAACGAGTGACCCCATCCCCGTAATAAAACGAAAAGAACGAGCTCTCTCAGCTACTAGGGATAGGTCGAAGCCGGGGGCTGGTCGTAGCAACCCTCAAAAACGGAGCCACACGCCAGCGCAAAACCGGTTGACGACGGCGCAAAACCGGTTGACAAAGGCTGTGGCTCGTAGTAAGAGAGGCGCAACTCCTCCCAGGGTGCAATTTGCGGATGTGGAGTCGGACAGTTCGGTGGCGGCGATAGCGACTCCAAGGGCTCAGGCAATCGAAAAGCCAGCTGCATTACACTCCTGGGGATCGGAGGTGTCTCTGGCGTCCCTAATAGACGGTAAAAACTTTAAGTTAAAATTCATTTTGGATACTGGTGCTACTGAGCATATTGTTAATGATATAAATGTATTTACGACGATAACGGACTTGATCACACCAACACGGATTTCATGTGCTAACAATGCTAGGGACGCAGACTTGATAATAAAACAATCCGGAGATATTATATATTACAACGAAGAAAAACGGAAATTCGGTGTTTTAAAAGGAGTATTGTACGCACAAGACTTAATAGAAAATTTATTTTCTATTAGAAAACAAATAGCGAAAGGTTTATCGGCCTTATTGACGGATAAGGGAGTGATAATAAGTGATCCAATTTCGAATGAAATACTTAAAACGGGTTCATTTTATGGACGGTTTTGGTGGCTCAATTTCTCTCTCCCCTTGTCAAAACTTAGTACGGGGGAAAAACGGAAATTGTTGAAATTAGGTCACGGTGGATCGTTAATGACTAATCCGGAGAAACAACTAAAGGGAATTAAACGTAAACAAGATACGAATTTTGACGAAATTACAGATACTTGTTTAAGGGGGAGAATCACTGATCAACCCGGTGAAAAATCCATCAAAATTTCGGATACTAGTTTAGAGGGGAGAACTGACACTGATCACGGAGAAAACCCGGCTGAAACTTTACAATTACGGAATGACATAGGATTGGCATGGCATTACAGGCTTAACCATGCCTCAAAGAAATATCTCGAAATAGCTGGTAAAGTTCTCCCTGAATTAAAAAATGTAAAATTCGGTGTAAACATTCTCGATTGTCCTGACTGTAAGATGGCGAAAGCAAAAAGAAAGCCATGTTCGGAAGTCAGACATAGGGCCGAAATACCATTTCAGAGACTGCACTCTGATTTAATGGGACCTTTAAAACCAGGAGCATTTAGGTCTCAGGCCAAATATATTGTCACATTTACGGATGACGCGAGTAGATATGCATTTGCTTACGAACTCGGAAGTAAAATGGGAGTCAATATGGCTTTGCTCTCATGTCTAAAAGAAATTAGAAGATTGACGGGGGAAACCACTAAGGTGTCAGAAATACGGACGGACGGAGGTTTAGAATTTAGAACGGAAGAAATGAAATTTTTGTTACATAGGGAAAATATATCCTTGACGGTTTGTGAACCATATACTCCTCAATTGAATGGAACGGCTGAAAGATTCAATTTAGAATTAGAGGAGAAAATCCGGGTTAACTTGATTTCATCAGGAATTCCTACTCATTTTTGGGCATATGCCATGAGACATGTCGTGCATATACACAATAGGACGCCCAACAAATCGTTGGAATTCAAGACCCCGTTTGAACTGGCACTAAAACGGCTTCCGTCACTAAAATATATAAAACGGTTTGGCTGCGAATGTTATATTTTAGACACCCAAAGCACGTCAAAGTTCGCTCCTAGAGCTAATTTGGGTTTCTTATTAGAATGCGGTGAAACAGGTTACAATTTACTGCATTTCCAAAATAAAACGGTAGTGAGATCAAAACATGTAGATTTTGTAGAAAGTAGGACTTACGCGGATTATTTGAGAGACAGGTCAATTGTTAAATTGCCACTTGATCAAGTTGAATTTTCATTAGAGAATTCATTTAAATCCGGCTTTGAACAAGTGCAGGATGTCTCTGTTGAATCCGGACGAGAAACAGAAAAGACATCAAACCCGGTTTTAATTCACGAAAATGATGAATGCGAATTTTACGAAGAATTCGATAATGCAGAAAATGTGGCGTGTTTCCTACAAAATTCTGCAGACGAATTAGGGGAGGACCCAATTACCTATTCACAAGCACTGGCTTCGCCAGACGCAGATGCTTGGTTAGAAGCAATTGAAACGGAGTTTCAGTCTTTGGAAAATTGCAACACCGGAAAATCATTCCTCGAAATACGGTACCGAAAGGTGTGAGGGTAATGAAAACGAGGTGGGTTCACAAAAAGAAAACGGAGGCAGACGGTTCAATAAGATATAGGAGCAGACTTGTAGTAAAAGGCTTTGCCGATAATAATAAGTATGATATATCTGAAATCTACGCTCCAGTAGCAAGATTACCAGATGTCAAATTTTTATTAATACTTGCAGCCAAATTCGATTTAGATCTTGCTCAGTACGATGTAAAAACGGCTTTTCTAAACGGTTCCTTAGACAAACTCGTATATATAGAAATTCCCGATGGGTATGCAGAATACTTACAAACCGGTGATGATATAAAGAGTCATAGTGTATGTGAAGTACACAGAGCTCTTTACGGTCTTAAAGTGTCTCCAAGGAGATGGTTCATAAGATTCCAGGAGGCTGTGGAAAGAATGGATTTTAAACCCTATCCTTTCCAACCCTGCCTGTTTGTTTGGAAATCCGGAGATCGAATTGCTATAATGTTGCTATATGTCGATGATATTTTACTAGCAACAAATAGTAATCAAAAACGCAAACAAGTAAAATCTATATTAGAAAAGGAATTCTCGATAACTGATCTGGGAGAACCAAGAAAATTCCTAGGATTAGAAATCATACGAAACCGGAGGAACAAAACTATCGGTCTTACTCAGAGGTCTCACATAGAATCGATGTTAAAGAAATTTGACCCTCATTGTGATAGAACGGTGTCTACACCAATGATTGTTGATAGGAATGGAGTCAATGAAAAATTGAAACAACCCGGTGACTTGAATTCGATTCCTTACCGACAAGCTATTGGATCATTATTGTACATACAAGGGGGAGTCAGACCAGATATTTCATATGCTACTAATATTCTGAGTAGACGACAGTCAAATTTTACGATGGAGGACTGGCAAGCAGTAATACGGATAATGAGATATTTAAGAGGTACGAAAGATTTTGGACTTATGTTCTCCGATAAGGGGGATGGAATAGATTGTTACGTGGATGCATCCCTAGGACTCTCGGCCGAAGGGGGTTTCTCCACGACTGGTTACATAATCTACCTTTTCGGTAATCCGGTAGCTTGGAGAACTAAGCGTCAGAATCACATAGCTCTCTCCTCAGCAGAGAGCGAATTCGTTGCAATGAGTACGGCGTGCAGAGAATTAGCCTCAATACGTACAATGTGTTCAGAGTTAGCGGGGATCAAAATAATACCGACAATCCATGAGGATTCTAAACCGGCAATCCGCTTAGCGGAAGTAGATGATTCGTCTACTCTGAAACATTTGGTTAGGCTATCTTATCTTTACGTACGACAGGAACACCGTAAAGGAAATATCACAATCCGGTGGATATCTACTGATGACCAAATTGCAGACACACTGACGAAGTCACTGCACAAATCAAAATTTATTAAATTTAGAAATTTGATGTTATTCCAGCACTAATCGGAATGTGTGTATGTGAACTGTACTGTTGCAGATCGAATTGAATGAGAAGGTTTCTTCTCATTCATTCTCTCAATCCTTACGTAATCCGGCGAAATTAAATACGGAGCTGCCTGGATGGAAGCTTGGAGGGGAGTGTTGGATTTGCAAGCCTCCATGAGATCCATCCGAACATATAATCCGGAGAGGTGGCAGGACTGCGTCTGCCACAAAAGCCAAGCGGGGAATCTCGTCTGGCGGCCATTCTAGTTCCTGTGTTCGAATACAACGACCGTACGACGATTTTACCATCCAGCTAATCCTAGCTAAATATCAAGCCATCTATAACCATCTCTAATTACGAAGGTACTTAAATCTCTATATTACTAAATTCAGTAATGAGCCAATAAAAGTATTACTATTTCCGAGTGCTATAAGCATTGGTATAGTTTAAGGAGGGGTAGTGTGGATACAGTCTCCCCATTAATTACAGAGGACGCAGAAGTTCGTGGTATGCGATTACAATCAAAACTAATAATTTTACACTTCTGACTTCAGTACCTATCACCTTCAATTGGAGAATGTAGGTAATTATTATTATTACTTTTATAATTATACGGATCCGGTTGCCTAGCAACTTTAGACGTTCTTAGAAATAAAGAAATTCTTATTAGGTTAGTTCGTTTGCTGAAGGGCAAAATGGAGTGTATAATTGTATAGCCCCTCAGAGAGGAGTATAATCAACGGAAATGTGGATACTGCACACTGAAATCAAGTCGTTTCCCACTACCTTCCCCCCGGCCCCCCGTCGTTTCCCACTGTTGGCTTCAAGTAAGTTTGATTATCCAAGCGTTACCTCAGTTTTCTATAATCTAAATGTCGTTATTGTAATTTGGGAAACTAATTTAAAAGTAAAAAGAAATAAACTAATAGGTACGTAGTTTCAAACAAACAGCACAGCAATTTCGTGTTTTGTCATTTTGACAGTTCGAGCGATAGTGACTGCCAAATTCAAATCTTCTAAAACCAAGTTTTCTTTGAAGACAGCTAGGTATTTTTCAACCGGTTTCAACTGCTAGAAGCGATCCTACGTTCTGGTCAGCAGTGTGTTTATGAAGGCTCAGAGACTTTCACGAGTGATACTGTTCAAAAAATCATTACACAGTTGGATCGTGATATTGAATTCTCATTCGACCTTGTGAAGTTGGTGGTAAGCCCTCTACGTTGTCCCATATGTTTAGAGAATCCATGCCTTGGATTTCCATTAAATTGCTTAGGCAAAGCAATTTGAATTGTCCTCAAATTAATTTGCTGGTTTACTTACATAATGGTGCACAATTTATTACTTAATTTACAATTACTATATATATATATATATATATATATATATATATATATATATATATATATATATCACTATATTGTGTCTTTGGAAACCCCGGACCCCCGCTCCTGGAGGGACAAGTGAAGATCCAGCTCGTTAGACTTGTGACAGATGAAAGGAGTTTACTGTGGCGACGCGACAAGGACCAATCAGAAGGGCAAAGTTAGTTAGGCCGCGTATTGTTCCGACGGAGCCTTGCGGAAACAACAACTCTGTCTGAGGCCCTTGTGGCTGAGGTCTTCTGTTTGAAGCTCTCAGTCAGCTGCTCCAGCCGGGGGACGACCTCAGACAGACTGAAGGCACCGGGACACGAGTTGCAGGGGCGAGGGCGGACTATTGATCCGTTTTCCCGTTGCCGAACTCTGATGTGGTCATAAGTGTAAACAACTCCGAGCAACAAGATCCTAAAGGCCGACTTCACAAAGAACTCGCCTATCTTGATTAAGGTGACAGATAAATTCATCAAGGTTACGAACCCTACGCTACCAACCTATCATCATCTCTTCCAATCGTGTATATTAATGCATGGATTCCACCATGCTAATTATGATTAAATTAATCACAGTTAATTGCTCATTTAACTGCTCAGTTAATTGCTTGCTTGTTAAATTTTGCTCAGTTAACTGCTCATGATTAAACTTAAAGATCAAGTTTCCGTACCATTAATCATCAAGACAGTGGTGTAATGAGGTCATAACAAAACCAGGTAATTATATTACCATCCTGTTTACGATTACTCATCTTCATGTTTTGCCGTACTAAGAATATACCAAACCCTATCTGACCAAACCCGTCCCTCGTCTGGTCCCGTATCTGACCAAACCCTACTTTTGGGAAAATGCGTCTCCCAGTTTTGAGTTGAAATTTCCTGATATTAGCTCTATTTTACGTTGTCTCGAGCTCCAAAAGCACTCATTCCAAAGGAAATTTCTCGCTGAATCGCATAGTGTGGCTGGAAAAATATTATTTTGGTCAGAAAAATGCAAAAAAGATGTAGAACATATTTACTAGGCGATTCCCTCGTATCTGGTGCACAAACAAATTTTTGTTTAGCAATAAGATCGATACGTTTTTTCTAATACAAAATTAGTAGGTACCGGTCGACGTGGCGGAAAAAAATACATATTTTTTCTCGTATATGCAGGGTACTAGGAGAAAAAATCGTGATTGTCAACTGTAAGCGATATTAAAATGCGCTTGTCACCATTTGCAAGCGAAATTAATATGCCTAATCAAGTACTGAGAAGGTGTTTTTATGTGATTGGTTATTAGTCCCCAATACTTAAAACTCCCTTCCAGCTAAACCCCTAACTTAAGAAAACTTCCAAATTTAGAGGTTTAATCCCTGATTCCCATTAACTCAGCCCCTGACCTCTATGAAGGAATATCAGGTATCTTACAAGAAAATTAAGGCAGATGTTTGACCTTTACGAAACGTATTTATTCAAAATCAATTATGTTAATAAAATCCTATCCCTAGTACCAGGACCTCACATGGATTTATATTAAACTAACCTTAGATTTTCTTGAAAATGTTGAGCTGTTGAAGGATTGAAAATCGGGAGTCCTCCGCCACTGATCTTGATGGATTCTTGAAGATTGGCTAGGTCTTCTTCCAATCGTAGGCGATGATACTTTCAGTGAGAGGACTTAGCACACTGAAAGGATTCTGACCCGGGTCTGTTCAACTTCACACGTTTACAATGTCTGAACAGTAAACTTTATAGTTCATATGACCACAATCACAAGAAGGCAGGCTGCTTTTGGGGCAGGTGTTGTCTCTTGGGCGAATCTAGGTAGAATGATTTTCCTTCGGAGTTACCAAAATCGTCCCAGGGATTTTCCTGCGCATGCCCATGCGTCAGATGGATTTTGTCCAGCCCTCCAAGGGATGCCATTTAAATTTGGTTGCCATGGTATTGTCAAATGGCGACGATCCAATATGCAAGGCACCGCCCTGGGGGTGTATTTCGGTTGGTTTTCCGTTTTTGGGGGACCAATACCAGATGTCTGAGCGGCGATTGAGTGGGGACTAAAACCTGCTGTGGTGTTTGCTTTTCGGGCTGCGCGTGCGGTCGACGACCTGAACTTTTTGAAGAGATGGATTTGGGAAATTCGTTCGTTTCCCTGCTGCAACTTCCCAGGCTTTGAAGGCTGACGAACCTGACGAACTTCCTTTTGATTGTGAGCCAAATTCATGCTCACACCAACCTCCAAAAACCGTATCCGATCTGACAAGAGAAAATACATATCGTATGTATGATCAAAATACTGGGAAGAAAAATCATATCGGCCACTGATTCCAAAATCGTATCAGACGCCACGAGTCCTAAAATACTAAGAAATAAATTCTTATCTGGACTTTCAAGAGTGTCGCAATTCGTATGTACCTGAATAATAATAAAATAATCGTATCTGACGCTCAGATGCGGGTTTTTTCTCTACAAAAGGCCAGTTATGGGTTTTCCATTAGTAAATCGAACCAAAACGTAGTTAATGCGATAATTGTAAGCCGTTTTTGAGGCATTTCCCGTTGAGATCTGACTTCGGGACTAGCAAAATCGAAAGAAACCTATTAACTCAATATGGCCAGAAAAATGCAAATACGGGATATATTCTTAGTATGGACGTGTATTACTCGGTGTCGAAGACAACCAAAATCAAGAAACACACACAGACACACACACAAACACAGTACGTACACACAGTTTACATGTGTACAGTAGGTAGGTACTTTAGTGTTCAACACCACACGTGTCTTGCATAGAAACTTATTGGTAAGTAATGCATAAATTACAGAGACGTCTCTATGGATGGATTTTGTATAATTTTGGTGAGATTTAAACAAAAACAAAAATATCATGACTTTTCGGAATCACTCCCCCTCGCCTACCCGTACCCCCTTCCACGGACAGTAAATTTCCATCATAAAACTCCCAGCATGACATTTGAAACTCCTGATATATCAAAACTAGACCAAATTCATAGTTGAACTAAAGAGAATCACGAAAATCAGACGAGATTAGTTAAAACATCATGATTTATTACTATTACCCCCTCCATTCACCCTCTTCCATAATGAAATTTGAAACTTCTGATATACGATCCTAAAGTCCTTAATTACCAATTTGTGTATCCGGACGACGTCGTTGGGGAAAGCTGAGTTCTCGATGAAGGAGAAATCTGGGAAATTGTGATAGAGCCTATACGTAAACCCCTAAGTCCCTGATAATGTCCATGTATAATTTCATCTCAATGGGTCCAGTTGATTGAATAAAACACACACACACACATAGACAGACATTTTTAGAGTTTTATATAACTAATAATATAGATTGTATTTATTGCATGATCATATTATATCTGCATATCATCTTTTCAATAAATAATATACCCATCAGACGAAGACCCATCCTCCAAATTCTTTATTAACCAACTCGATTGCACCATGGTGTGAGGAGCAGGCTCAAAATATCGTTTCGTTCCCTCCCTCTAAAATTCTTTATTTGTGGAAGCATTTTTTTTTTTTTTTTGCTTCCGAATCTACCTAAAGGAAGCGGAAGCATTTTTTTTTTTCACTTTCGGGATAAAAAAAAATTTTGGTCTCCAAAATACTACTTCATTTTAAGATTTATATATTCAAATTGTGCTTTCACGAGTTTTGGGGTATCTGATGGATTACTGAAGATTAGCTACTGGATTTCAACATTCAGGACACCTCAGAACTATTTGATTTGGATACAAAGTCCCATGTAGTCCATTCTGTGGCTGTGCAACGGATATCAACAGCTGGACTTAACGCAAAAACCCGATGACGGACTAATGGAGTGAGTACATGGAAGTCAAAAGAAAAGGATTGCGAAGGTTTTCAAGTTCAAAACACGAGCTTGACCCCCGTGTCCAGCCATTATAAGGCCATTACGTAAATGACGGGTTTTTGTCGGGCTGTCGCTGCAGAGCTGCCGGCGCTTCCCTTCAGGGCTCGGATGAGATCGTTTTTGACGTGAAACCCTTTTCAAAACAGTTTAGTAGGCTCCCGGATTTACGTAATCCTCCAATTTCCTCCCGATTTCCCCCTCCCACAGCTGGGAAGGAACAATTCCCCTTGCGCAACAGCCTTCCCAAGTGCTCCTGACAGGTTCCTGAGGACATGTATCTGTCCCTGCTCCCTCTCATAGGGGCTTCGTTTCTTTATTCCAGAGAGGTTTCAAATATGAATTCTAAAATTGCAGTTCATATTAAATACTTAATTGAATTAAGAGACCGTAGGACAGTGTTGGGCATAATCTTATTGTCGAATACGAATACGATTGTAATCGCGATAATTATTCGTTGATTCTGAATCAACTGCGATTATATTCGTATTTCCGTAATCGTATTCGTCTGTCGGCGATTACACGAATACAACCCATAAAAATGCGTCACGGTCATCAATTTCAATAGGGCGTCCCTCCTATAATATGCAAGGCCTTGCTAATATTACCTAACTTCAGAGGGACGTCCTTAAAGCAAATTCAACAATAGGAGAACAGTCTATTTGTCTCAAATCTATTTCAATAGATAGTAATTTTCAATAATAGATTAACGAATAATTATAACGATAGTTTACGAAAATTTACTCTTACGATCATGCTGCATGACTGAAAATTTTGCAACATGCTCCGCTAACCAGCGGCAGCGGCTCGTAAATAGGAAAGCATTTTGTAAACAAATTTTCCACTGATTAAGTCAAAATTACTATTAACTACGGCTCATAAGCAACATGCAGTCAGCTGATAAGGAGCAATCAGATAGCTCATAAGCAACACGCAGTCAGCTGATAAGCAACACTATACAGCTGAAAAGGAAGGAACAATCCGATAGCTCATACGCAACACGCAGTCAGCTGATAAGGAGCAATCAGACAGCTCATAAGGAGCAATCAGGTAGGTCATACGTACACGCAGTCAGCTGATAAGGAACAATCAGAGAGCTCATAAGCAACACGCAGTCAGCTGATAAGCAACAATCAGATAGCTGATGAGGAACAATCAGATAACTCATAAGCAACACGCAGTCATCTCATAAGAAACCTGCAGACAGCTGATAAGGAATAATCAGACAGCTGATAACGAACTAGCAGATAGCTCATAAGCAACACGCAGACAGCTGATAAGCAAGATGCAGTCAGCAGTTGTGCAACAAGCAGACAGCTTTTGAGGTGGTATGGGGAGGAGAGCTCAGTTTCTCCCTTTACATTTTCTCGTCCTCTAAAATACTGTGGAATTAAATCCGGTGAAGTATCATTCTATTCATGATGTATTAAAAAAAGGCGTTTCCCACCCTTAAACGACACTTACAGCTCATTTTATTTTATCCTCGGAAAACCTAAACGCTTTCTTTGGGACTGTAACAATTTCTATTTACAGTTAAAGTCTTATTTTATTACGTAATCGAGTTGGAGTCCCTCGGTGCTTTCTTCGAGGATAATTTCTTTCTCTACTCGGCGTCTCTGAAGTCGTTTTCATCGATCCGCTCTCAAAACAAACTCGGATCCACTGAGCGCGACACTTTCTTTCCCAACGTCCTCAAAACCGTGGAAAAATACTCGAGCGAGAACTTTTTCTCAAAATGAAGTATAGTTGCTGCAGTGTTCCTCTGAAGCTATGTCTTATAGGCAAGGCATCGTTATCAAGAACGACGCGTATTGGAATTGATCCACAACCCAAGTATAAGAAAAAAAAACTGCAACTGTGTGGATTTAAGTTGATTGGTTCATGCAATAAAATCTAAAAAAATTACCGCATTTACTATTTCACAAGTACCGCCCCATATACCTACCTTATATAATACTTACTAGAGTAATAAGTAGCTGATGAAAATCTATATATATAAAAATCAATTGCTGTTCGTTAGTCTCGCTAAAACTCGAGAACGGCTGGACCGATTTGGCTAATTTTGGCTTTAAATTATTTGTGGAAGTCCAAAGAAGGTTTAAAAGGTTTGAAATGTCAAATCTGCCCCGTAGGGGGTGTTTAGGGGAGGGGGGGGGGGGGGTATCTTTGTCATCACTGAACAAACTGGGGATTTGATTGTCGAGTATGTTTGGATTACTCCAATTAAAGTCAAAGACTACTTTTTTCAAAATTTTCAAATCTGACCCACAATGGAGTGGGAGGGGGTGGGGGAGTTAAAGCGTTTCGAACGTCACTGAACGAACTGGGGATCTGAGTTGTCGAATTTGTTTGGAGTATTCTAACTTATACTTGAAAATTTTCAAATCTAACCCATAGAAGGGGGTGGTTTAGGGGAAGGGAGGGGGGATGGGGTATCTTTGTCATCACTGAACGAACTGGGGATTTGATTGTCGAATAGGTATGTTTGGATTACTCTAATTCAAATCAAAGACTACTTATTTCAAAATTTTAAAATCTGACGCAGTGGTGAGGGGAGGGGGGAGGATGTTAAAGCGTTTTGAACGTCACTGAACCAACTGGGGATCTGAGTGGGCGAATCTATCAGAATTACTTTAACTTGGGTCACAGGCTATTTGATGATGTTCAAGTCAACCTGTGCAACGCACGGGGAACCAGCTAGTACTTACTAAATTCGATTTAGCGTAGCAGCAGCGGAGAGGACGAGGCAGCAACATACCGAGTCGACGTGCACGGTAAGTTTGCAATGTATCATAGATTATAATGGGGATGCCACCCAAAACACGAAACACACATAAATTGGCCAAAATAGCCTTTACCATCGTATTGAGATTTTTATACGCCTGTTTGCTGGCGGCCATACCATCAATGCGCGCCAAATTAATGCATTTTTCAGCTCCCAAGCATGGTTTTTTTGTTCCTGTTTTACTAACTAAAAACAGGCATCATGTAATTTTACTGTGTGTGTGCGTTTCCAAGCATAAAAGCTTCAGGACAGGCCGGTTCGGAGCTTAAAATCAACCATATCTCAGCTACTTTCGTGCGTTTTTATGCGAAAAACAGCTCCAGGATGATGACGTCAATTTTAATGAGCGTTCGAATGTAAGTGTACAGATTTACCCTACTTAGGCTGATCATGAATGAAGTTCGTTCAAGGTCAGACCAACGAACTATACTACGTAGTATATTTCGTTGGGTCAGACGAAGAGAAATATATTGAATGGGATTTCAAAGGCGATGGGCCTCGAAATCATTTACAGTCTGACCGTGACTGGAGAGCGCTTAGGCCGTTCAGCTTTCTTAACAGCTCGTTACTTTATAACTGCTTCTGTTACGTTGACGCTGTTTTTGGATTCATTGTTACTATTTCCTCATCTTTTCTTCAAAGGAACTGCTCGTAACAAACTACTTAGTTCATTCCACTCTCCACTACCCATAAACTAAATACTAATTAGCAATGTAATTTTGATTTTTGAATATACTATCAGCCCACTTTGAACACTGTTTGATTTAATTAAAATAATTTATTCTTGAAGAAAAAAATTACAAAAAAGCAATTTATCTTTTTTCCCATTTTTTGCGAGTCTAGATTGCTGGTCAGGCGGTGCCTACCTTTCCTACCCTGACCAGCCGCCACTGTTTAACTATTGTGCAATACATGCAACTTAATTCTAATCACCATGTCCTTTAGGGTAATTCCTAGAAATAATGATATTTTTGTTTTTCTCTTATTTCAACTTTCACCAAAATTGTATACAATCCATTCATAGGGACGTCCCTGTAATGCATGAATTACTCCACAATGATCTTGGAATCCCGATGGTGAAAACTGTGATGAAAACTGTGAATGCATGAATTACTCCACATTGATCTTGGAATCTCTATGATGAAAACTGCGATCAAGGACACGTATGTGAGACTGAGCAGCAAATTGGTGGACCACACTAATCCCTTAATCGCATCCATTAGTTCACCTGAACTCCCACCGAGCCGTACTAGCCTTAAAAAAACGTCGCCTTCAAGACCCCCTGTTAGGAGATACGGAGTTCGCAAATATGGACTAAACTGGGTGAAGGGTAGCCACTGGGCTACACCTCAATACATGTGCCACGTGATTTAGGATCTCTATCCTACTATATTCAATTTCAAGCAAAACTGTGATGTTTTTAAACAATAAAATTATCAAATTAATTTAAAAAAACGAATTAGATATGTTTACAACTAGCCAGGAAACAGTTATAGCCTACAACAGGGATCTTATTGAGAAATGACCAGATCAGATAAAGGACAAGTTGAGACGGCTTTATGAGAAAATTTTCTTAAAATTTTAACTTTCTATTGTAGAATAGCAAGGAAATGAAGAACGGCCTGATAGCAACACAAAATGTATAGGTCGTAAGTGCCTAAAACCAATAACTATAAAATAATGGGTGAAAATAGCAAAGTGTATCTAAAACCCCTTATCTCGGTACAAAAATATCTATTTTAAGAATTATCACTAAGCAAAACTATGGTGCTAGATAATCCCTGCTATTAAAAGAAATGACATTTTTTAAAAATAAATTTATTTCCATATTATTCAGTACAACAAGTTGAAAAATGAAATTATAAAATTGCATGTAAAAATAAGATAATTCACACAACTTTTAATGGAAATTATAGCCCCATATGAGCATAGAGCTCGCGGCGGGGTCTAGAGTCCAGAAAGTCTTTTTCTAAGTATCTATAAATTAACAAAAATTGATATAAAATACTATTTCTTATTATTATTTACATATTATCATTTATCTTCTTATTTTTATTTATTAAATATTACATTCTTATGGCTAATTTTTATTCTTTATTTTTCTGCAATAATTAACCATTCGCATATTTTCTCATGAATAAATTTCGTGTAGGAACGAGTAAATTTGTTTATCATCCCCTCCAAGATTTTTTTCCTTATCTTTTTAGGTAGATCGTTGAAATTTGTTGCACCCTTATATAAATAATTCATTTGAGCCAGAGTTGTTCGTTGAAAAGGAAGTGCAAGCATAGCAACATCTTTGCTCCTAGTTGGTAGTTCGTGTTTAGGGAGCATAAATTGCTTTTTTTTAAAAATAATTTCAGTTATTTGGCTTACTTTAACAAGTTTTCTAAACGGGAGTATTTTTAGTTATTTAAAAATGGGTTCAGAAGGAGCTGAATAGCCCTCCCTATTTATTGTCCTCACAATCATTTTTTGAGAACTAACTAAAGGGTTGTAGGCTGTTTTATATCCGCCACTCCAAGCAGGAAGACAGTATAACAAAATAGATTTAGCCAAAGCATCATAAATACAGCATTTAATCTTATCATTTACCACATTAGCGATCTTTGCAAACACGTAAATCAATTTTCTGAAATTACTCCCACTCAACAAATTATTTGTCGGGTCAGCTCTACTTTTTTCGCATTCCAAAAAACAGAGTCTGATTAAAATAAATCAAGGATTCGCAAAGGTCGAAAAACTCTTTGTTCCAAAGATGAATCTACAGGGCAAAAATCTTGGAAGTACTGGTGCGCTAAATTGTTAAATAGTGTTATGCCAAAGAAGTTATGCTGGTAAAATAGATATCAAACAACTGCGGTCTGACCTTATAGTCCCAACTTGATGCCTTACTGATGGAGAGAATCCAAGGGCTGAAGATCCTCCAAGAGATTCCTGGGGTCCAGATAGCCTTCCAGAAAGCCACTTGGCGGGCTTCAATATGGCTAGGAAGCGTTTCAGGGTGTGTGCGCACAGCAAGAATGGCGAATCGTTGTGCCGAAATTCAATAATCCAAAGTAAGGATGAATGATTGTTCACCGGGATATCCACGGACTTGGAAGCCAAAAGTTCGTACGGATGTTGAAATCATCAAACACCGAATTGGCAGAGAAAATCCCGTAAAAAAGGATCGATCGCGTTTATACGGCTGGCCAGCAGGACACATTGCTGAGAACTGAACTCCTGGACTCACACTCGCCCCATGAACTATAATAGATTGGACCCCAGGGGTTGTTGGATCAAAAACATCGGTCGGGGTGAAAGTTGACGATGCGATTAACGCAATTGACGCTCGTCGCGATTAAATGATAAGGAACATCTTCTAAGAAAGAATAAAGTGGGCCATAACAAATAGCGTTAATCAAAATATCCAGCAACTTAAAAAAAAAAAAAAAAAGATTTAAATCGTGGATCGGAGACCGAATAAACGGGCCAGAACTCATCGTCAAGTTTGAGGCAATTTTTAATTTCAAGTCTATAGATAGCATATAAGGCCACTTTTCAACACGGCGGACAAATCGAGTCACTGCGCGATAACGCTGGTACTAATGCTCGAATTCACAAAATTTTTATTTTTATTTAACACCCCGAAAATTATTTATTTCGCTCCGATATGATCTTTTTCAAAGCTCTCAAAATTTTCGAGTTATTCAGTGATGAAGGCCGGATCGTCAGTTCTGTCACGTGTCCCCAGGACACAAAGGTGAACTGTACTTTAAAATATTTACTTTGAGCACTGAACTTCTGAATGTTTCTGATATACCGATAATATATTACACATGCCCTCTCTTGAATCCAACAGAAAGTGGGCGAGGAATATTTTTTCCCCAATTTATATTAGGCTCGGAAGTGTTGTCACCCAAACGTTGAATTCAGGGGCAGCCCCTTTTTTGCGGCGCGTGTGGCGGTTCGGGAAATATCCGGAAGAGCTCCCTGCTGCTATCAACATCTTCAGTTGAGTTTGAAGTTCCATCGAAAAATGCCGTAGGTAAGTTCAACAGCAGATTTTTCTCGTAATCAGGGTATAATAAACGCAAAACCGTTGCGTACCTTTATTGTTCATCATTCCTGTCACTTGTTTTTTCCATATTTAAGCATTACAAAAAAACGTTTTAAGCAGGGGAGGTAGTATTTCCATGGAGCACGAATTCAACCAGTGACTCAGAAAAGTTGTAAAAACCAATATGGCTGCCAACTGAACAGTAATGTGCGAAAACGTCATTCCTGTCACGGTCAGTTCTGTCACGTGACAGGACCTGACAGTGTGTGACAGGAATGACGATTTTTATTCAGTTCTTTCGTTCATTCTTTTTGCTCCTTTCAACCAACATTATGAGCTTCGCAACTTTTAAATCCTCTGTAGAATTCATATTCCCAATACAAAATTAATTTCAAAGTGGGGTTTCCGTTTTTTAGCCTTTTTTTTTTTTTACGGGATATTGAAATCTGTAGCGACTGCTCGGAAACGTGCTTTTAGCGAATTTTCTTAGAAAATGATGCTATTGGAATGACTCCGAAAATTTTAAAATAAAAATGTTCTTCATCAAAATCTGTTTTGAGGCATTTGAAATGATTCCTGAATTTTAACACTTTTTTATTTGTATATGAATGTACATATGTGTCATTCCAGACGATAAGTCTCGATAGGATTGAGATAAAAACCTCGTTCTTCCGCCAAAAATTAAGCATTCCAAAAGAAAGAATGAATTTGTTGGACAACACTTCTTGAAAACAGTAAATTGGTCAACTTTCAAAAAATGTACTAAAAAATCACAAAAATTACACAACCGGCTAAAAATGGTTAAATTTATATTTTTTTAGCAGAATATTACTCAAAAAAAGTTTATCAACCATGGCCAAGGTCATTTAAAAATTGAAGCTCAAACTTATGCTGAAAATTGTACTCAAATTTCATCATAAAGTGTGCTAAAAAGTCGATAAAAATTTAAAAAAAATCTAAAAACTCAAAATCTTTGTATAGAAGATTATTTTTTACAACAAGTTTTTTCACAATAAAATTAATTGGTAACAATTTCTTTGCGCACAAACTTCTCAAATTACAACTTAATTTAACTGAAGTGTAATACGATAATTATGGGAAATTCGCTCATATGATCATGCTGGAAGACTGGAACTTTTTTTTCTGTTAGTAACCCATGTTCTACTTCAGTTCTTTGATATTAGGTATGGATATATTATTGGGCATTACATATTTTCCAGGTTTTCCTTTTTCTGCGCATCTTAATTCTCGTTTTTACAATTTTCAGTCTTCAGAATAGCCCCTCAGAAGAAGAAAGAAACAGCGGAAAAAATAAGAAGAAGAAGCGAAAAAAGATGTGTCCCCTTTGTTTTACTGGACAATGACACATTTTTGTTGGTTCTTTATACTCAGTAAAGTGTTCTATTTTTGATCTACCTATTAGGTGAGAATTTTTAAATGTTAAACAAATTTGCTATCCTGTAATTTTTCTTGTCTATTTTTGATATTTTTGCGTTTTGTTCCTTTTTATAGTTCAGTTTCCTACATATTTCTCAGTAAATCTCTTTATAAATCTTGTTCCTAGGTAAGTTATTTATATTTCTGCAAGAGAATAGATTCAGACTGATCTCTACAGTTGGTCGCATCTACTGTCCTTCCTATATGACTGAACTTCTCTTCGTCGTCAATAGTTGAAATATTTTAAGTGTTCAAAAGAATTTTGTAATAACTAAAATATTTTCTACGAACCTCCCGAGTACTTTGATCTCCTTTCAGGTCTTATTGTATGTGAATGCATACATTAAATTATGCTGGACACCCTCTTTAGTTCAGATCCGGTCATTTCTGTCACATGTTAGTCAGTTCTGTCACACTGCATAAAACACTCATAAGTATTCTATAAAATGAAATTTCAAATGATCCCCTATCACATCTTCTTCCAAAAGATCTTCTTTTGTAGCTACCGTCTTTGAATGAAATGTCATCTTCTTTAATTGTACTCTATATGTAATATAAGATATGTGAGAATGAAATTGACCATCAAAACCGTAAAAAACTGAAAAATTCTTTAATTGAAAAATTATGCTCAGCAGACATTGCCGCAAGTAATACCAGACTTAAGCGAAAAACCAACAACGAGAACTTCAGAGTGACTTCATCATCAAATACAGGCGTGACAGGACTGACACTTCGCAACAACTTTTAGAGCTTCTACTTGGAGAAAAAAATTGAAAAACTCAAAATTCAGCTCGGCCGTTTTAGGGATGGGTTCCCACACGTTTTCTTGAACGAAAAAAAGTTTTTCCAGCCGATTTTAATTACATTGGTTTGACAAAATTTTCTTGAGTCAATTTGTCCGCCGTGTTGAAAAGTGGCCATAAACGTATTACATCTCTCTACAGTAGGTTTAATATATCTTTCGTGCTTTAGAAAGTTTACATATTGTTCTCAACCTTTTTCTTTACACCTAACGTAATCAATTAGGAGCTGGTAATTTACTTTTTGACCCCCCACCCGATGCCACAAGCTTTGCTTATAGTGGGAGGGAAATTATTTTGGACCAATAATAAATTGCTGATATTTATTCTATTGTACAATTTATACAAAATAAATAAATAAAATAAAAAAATAAACAAAACAAGTAGATCAGTGTTTACTAAGTCGATAGCGCGTTTTCTTCTAAGGAGATCCATGTGAAATAGACGCTTCCTGCTTAGAGCTCGAGAGAAAAAGACTTTGGAGCTCTCATGCGTCTTCAGTATTCTCTCTCCCTTGAGCCTCCCTCTCGAATTTCAGCTTCCTGCGTTGAATAGCAGACAAAATGGCTTTGGAGTTCACTCCGCTGATCAATGACCTCTCATGCCGCCCTTGATACATCCCTACCCTAGTCATGTTACAGATTACATCCTTACCAAGTTCCATCAAAATCGGACGTACATACGTACATCATCGGACAAAGTGAACACAATAGCTCATTTTCCCTTTTTTTAAAGGAAAATGCGCTGAAAACAGTTTCCAAGTGAAGAGGGTTAGGTATATTACTATTATGGTAGAATCACATCATCGTTTCGCACTCGTGTACAACTGAGCAGTAGAGTGAATAAATCTGGAACCCCTCAGCATCTGTAATATTTTAGGACGATCGTCTGAGGCAACCCCTCTTTTTTTCGTTTCCCAGGAAAGGACGTGAAGTTGCTTGTCAGAAATAGATGTTAACGGAGGTGGAGGCCCGCTCGGGGAAGTAGGCCTGTCAGGAGGGTAATTTGAAATGTTGGGTAGACCGGGGCGGTTGTTGGTGGATGGGGGGGGGGGATATACACGGAGGAGTGAATGCTTCTCTCCCACTGTGAGGGGTTGGGTTGGGGTTGAGAAGGGAAAGCTTTCCTTCCACATGTCATGGATAGTGTAAGAGGGTGGATATTATCTTACAGGATCACTTCCACAGAGGGCTGCTGTCAGTCGTGTCACCAGACGACAGAGATGGTATCGCCCGCGTCCAATTTAAACGTAGAAGTTGATGGAGTTTCTTTCACGTAGGGTAAAATATTGGTTTCACCTTCCGAATTCACATCTCATGCGAAAATACACACATTTAAATACACATCGTATTACTCATGGCAACCCACGAACATGTAGTAATAGTTACAACTCATTGTTAAAAGTTCCAGTCATGCAGCATGATCGTATAAGAGAATTTCCGTTAATTATCGTATTATATTATGTTACACTGTTTAGCAATTAAAACACATTGAGTGACATGACAAAAAAATTAGTTGTAAATAATAATCTGCGATTCCAAAGCGATTTAGATTTTTTAGCTTTTTCTTCGGCTTTTTATGGATGCTTTTCTGCAAAAAATTTTAATGTTCTATTTCATTGTTAAAAGTTCCAGTCATGCAGCATGATCGTATAAGAGAATTTCCGTTAATTATCGTATTATATTATGTTACACTGTTTAGCAATTAAAACACATTGAGTGACATGACAAAAAAATAAGTTGTAAATAATAATCTGCGATTGCAAAGCGATTTAGATTTTTTAGCTTTTTCTTCGGCTTTTTATGGATGCTTTTCTGCAAAAAATTTTAATGTTCTATTTCATTGTTTATAAACTTCTTTTAAATCATGATTCAATATTCTTCTGAAAACATCAGTTCATATATTTTTAGCCGTTTTCAGCCATTTTTAGTGATTTTTTAGCAATTCTTTGCGTATATATCAGCAATTTATTGTGCTCCAAAAGTGCCGGCCAACGAAATCATCATTTTATGTGTGAAATGTGTAAAGCTCTATTTTTTGAGGAGGAAGAACGGGATTTTTATCTTAATCCTAAGGAGACTTTTATTATTAGGTATTATTATTATTATTATATTTTCTTTTTTATGTTTAAGCTGCACTTCAACCAGAAGGGTCATAGCGGCCTCCATTCATTGGGGTGTCCGTATGTTTATAACTTCAATTTCTTTCTTATCTTCGTGTGTATCTTTTAATGTTCCTAATTTCATTTTCCTTGTATTTTTACATTATAATCCTCTTTTACTTGGTTTGCCCGTATTGTGAATAAATAGGTAAATGCATTTCCAATTCTCGGTGGATATGCTTTTAACACAGAATGTGTTTTAGCCTTGGCATCTCCAACCGAAAACGAAACGTTCATGTGCAACGAAAATGTGTTGTAACAATTTCTTATGATTTCGTTTTCAACCGAGTCGTTGCTAGGGAGGTGGTACTTTGCCAAGTAAGTAAGTAAACAAGTAAGTAACAAGGTAGAGGGGGGGGGGGGGTAAGGTAATTAATGAGTTAAATACTGCGAGGTGCTCGGCCAACAAGCTGAGTTATGAGCACGGTTATTTGAATAATTGTTTACATACAGGTGATCATTCTCAATAATAGATATTGTGAACATGATTGCAACCGCTTGTTGATTTCTGATGATTTCATTGAGCTGGTGGTGAGTCGTTGCACTGGTGATAAATAAATAAAACAACTTGACATAGCAGTGATAAGATACACCGCAAAATCTGATTCATTCTTAAATGGGGGTTTCACTGGTTTATGTGAAACGCGTGAGCTAAAACACGTTCTGTGTTTCAAAAATTTCATTGAAAGGAGCGGAGCGCCGAGTTTCTCACATCTACTCTTTGGCGCTCTCCACCCAGAAAACATAGCGTTTATCAAGAGTTGAGGGTACCCTAGATAGATGTAAGTAAATTTGGTGAATCAAATTCGGTGTCGCGAAGATGTAGAGAAAGCAGTTTAGTAGGATCTCTGCGTGACCCCGACATTATCCAGAAGCTCCCAAGAGCGCGTCAGTGACTACAGCGGGAAGCTGTTGGTTTGCTAAAAGGATTTCGATGTCACCTAACGGGGTCATCAAGTTACGAAACTCTCGAGTCTTTATTGCCTAGGAGACTTGGGATACTGCCCCCTGGGGACCCCTGCCTTACATCCTATCGTGTGGAACTGACTACCCCTAACCCAACTCTTGCTCCGATGAAACTTGTATTTCGGTATATTTATACCATAAGAGATATAGAATCAAGATTTTGCAAGTCAATTGACCGAACCAAATGCCATACCGTTATCGAAAGTTACAGTCATGCAGCATGATCGTATGAGCGAATTGAAGTACACACATCAAAAAAAGTTTTGCATCACCCTTATTCAGTCAAAAATATACACGGGAAAAATTTGGGTTTTGGATTTTTGAAAAGTATGTCTTATTACGAAATAGGAACAACAGAAAAAAACTTTATTTTGATAAATTTCTCCATTTGAATTTTTTTTTTTTTTTTCCGTAGAAAACGGCAAAAAATCGAGAAATTTACTTTTCTTAAAATTGTAAAAAAAAAACATAAAAAATCACTTTAGTAGTCTGTTCTACCTCCTCTGGTCTTGGTTCAAGTTGCGCCATTCTAGAACTGCAGCTTCCCTGAGTTCCTGGACGGTCGTAGGAACATTTGGTCGGCTTTGAACTGCTTTGTGGAGCATATGTCAAACAAGTTCAATAGGATTCATATCCAGAGAGAACGCTGGCCATTCTGTTGATGTTCATGGTCTATAGGTAGTTTTGGGCGATTCTAGCCCTGTGAGGACGAACGTTGTCATCGACTAAAAAATATTTTCTCCATAATTTTCTGCCATGGTGTCACTACTGGCTGGAGGATATCCATAAGGAACGAATTTGCATTCATCGTACCTTCTATGAGCACTAGCTTGGTTCTGTTGTGCATAACACCAGGCCAAAACATGACAGAGGCCACCAGAGATCATGAAAACTGGCTACTCAATGAATAGAGAAATTGTTTATTTTCTGACTAAACTCTCCTTGCTTTTGTACCAGACAACCACAGAGTGAGAGTTTAGAGAGTTCCAGGGAGGCCCCGGCTCTCAGCAACATAGTGGTTCTGTCACTTATTGGGCTGGTGTTACGCTCAACGCCAGAACCGAGCTAGTGCCCTTAGAAGGTACGAATGCAAATTCGTAGCTTAGAGATATCCTCCAGCCTATAGTGACACCTATGGCCGAAAATTATGGAGAACATTTGTTTTAGCCGACGACAACGCTCGTCCTCACAGGGCTAGAATCGTCCAAAACTACCTACAGACCGTGAATATCAACAGAATAATGGACTGGCCACCGTTCTCTCTGGATATGAATCCCATTGAACGTGTTTGAGATATGCTCCACAGAGCAGTTCAAAGCCGACCAAATGTTCCTACGACCGTCCTGGAACTCAGGGAAGCTTCTGTTCAAGAATGGCGCAACTTGGACTAAGACGCAATTAATCACCTCATATTGCGCATGCCTGTTCGCGTGCAAGCTTTAATTACAGCCAGAGGAGGTAGTACAGACTACTAGTGATTTATTTATTTATTTTTTTTTTTTTTTACAATTATTAGAAAAGTAAATTTCTCGGTTTTTTGTTATTTTCTAAGAAAAAAGTTTTCAATTGGAGAAATTTATCGAAATAAAGTTTTTTCTGTTGTTTCTATTTCTTAATAAGACACACTTTTCAAAAATCCAAAACCCAAATTTTTTACATGCATATTTTTGTCTGAATAAGGGTGTTGCAAAACCTTTTTTGGTGCGTGTAAATTATAGTTTTCTATAAGTAGAATTTTAAATTTGATTTTCAAAAAACTCATTACATAAAGAAACGTCATAAAGATTTTCACACTCAGAACGGACCTAATTTTCAAAATCTAACCTCAAACCTCCTCAAATTACTACCTATTTTCGACCTTTGCTCCTGGGCTATAAGGGGACTCAGCTATGCCACTGCTTATAAGCATAAATAAATCAGTTTTAAAACGTTTCTACCCATTAGGTATTCATTACAGCTTTTATTTTTGTGATAGTTCCCGCGAGATCCAAGAGAATCCGCTGCGCGTCCGTCGCTTCGGCGCCAGGCGTTCATTCTCACGTTTTTGAATTGCTATGGTTGGCGATAGATGAACATAGCACATAAATGCTATTAGTACGAGTTGTATCTCTTATGGTACTGTCACACCCCTCTCTCTCTCTATGAGGGCGGACTTATGCCCCATTGCACCACTGAGAGCGTCTAAGTACGTTACATTTTTCTCACAGATCATACAAATGAAATTCCAGCTGAACATAGTTTCCCTCGCTATTGGAATACCTCTAACCCCCCAACCCGCTATGGCCCCCAGCACGATTGCTTCGGGAGGGGAGCAGAAGTTAGGTTTGCTCTCCAACTTGTAAACACGGCGGTTTGTTTGGGAGTTTAATCCTCTAGGAAACTTTCCTTTCGTGGCCTGCACGCATATGGCGCCCCCCCCCCACTCACCCCACAACTTACCACCAATTCCTCCTTTGAGATTTGTTAAAACCAGACCTCCAACCCCAAGTTCTGATCTGACCATTCAATATAAGTTTCACGGGGGAAGAAGCTTTTTACCGAGTCGATTCCATTGGTGTAATTCGAAATACCTGGGTAGAGGAGGTACAAGAAGTTTTTAATAGATTGGATCGAAATTGCAGAATATTGCTTTGAGAATCAATGGTTCAGTAAATTTTACGAAAGAAGAAGTCTTATTGTAAATGTTCGCTAATCCCTCCTTACCGAAATTTAGTTTTGAATTCTTAAAGTAAAATCATCCATGTGTGGAATTTGACCAATCTGGAATGACAATTTTTTTTGCCCCTATCTTATAAGACATTTCATGGTGATCCCGCATATACTCCATGTTCCTATATCTAAAATAGTGCCTTGATGAGTTTTTTGTGAAAAAACCTCGTTTTTCAGCATATTTTCCAACATTTCTCCGATAAAAACATTTCAAACGATTTTTTTTTTTTTTTTTTGCCTACATTGTTCGGACCTAGGATAAATTATTAATTATTAATTATTTCGGATAAATTATTAGTACTCGTTCTAAGTTAGTTGTGCATAAAATATATAGTTCAACAAGTGTTAATAGTTCGTTGTTTATCTTCAAGTTCCCGAACCACAAATTTTTGTCTAGTTCAAAATTTTAGTTCAGATTGACAATATCAAACATTTTATTCATACATAGTTGTGGAAAATTAAATTCTGTGTCGATTGATCACCAGAAACTTTTAAATTAATGGAATCATAAGAAAGTTATTGAATTAAAAAGTTTTTTTTTATATTCGGAAAACACCATATTCGCAAAATAAATGTAGAGATTGTTATCTGAAGAAAAAAATCTTAGTTTTCCAATCTGCACTGGCTGTTTAGATTAAGAGCTGCAGGAGGTTTTCCAGATGGGCATGAGATTTTTTAAAACCAGACCTCCAACCCCAAGTTCTGATTTGACCATTCATAATATGTTTCACGGGGTAAGAAGCTTTTTACCGAGTCGATTCCATCGGTGTAATTCGAAATACCTGGGTAGAAAAGGTACGAAAAGTTTTCAATAGATTGGAGCGAAATTGCAGAATATCGCTTCGAGAATCAACGGTTTAGTAAATTGTACGGGAGAAGAAATCTTATTGTAAATGTTCATTAATTCCTCCTTACCGAAATTTACTGTCAAATTTTTAAAGCAAATTCATCTCTGTGTGGAATTTGACCAATCTGGAAAGACTTTTTTTTTTTCCCCTATCTTACAAGACATTTCATGGTGATCCCGAATATACCCCATGTTCCTATATCTAAAATGGTTTCTTGATGAGTTTTTTGAAAAACCTCGTTTTTCCGCAAATTTTCCAACTTTTCACCGAAAAAAAAAAAATCAAAAATTTTTGCGGAATAAAAGAAGTCTCATACTCGTAATTTTGTAAATGTTCGCTAATCCCTCCTTCTATCCAAATACGCTGTTGATTTCTTAAAGCGAATTTCACCTCTTACATTGCCAAGTCGGAAAAATACAGAAATATAGTGGCGAAAGAACTGAATATTAAAGTTCTTGCCTTTACATTGTTGATCTTATTCGTTAAATCCACAAACCTTTAGTAAAACGCTGCAATTGTTACACAAAGGTTTATCTTTATTTATTTATTTTATTTTATTAATAGTCAAAGCCGCACCTCAACCAGAAGTCAATAGTGGCAGTGAACAAGGTGTACATGACTGGAACCTTTTATACTTCGTGAAGTTCATTTCTGAAATGATGCTTTCAATTTATAAAATTTGGCGAGTGCAAAATGCCTATTAACGGCCAGTTTTATTTTCAGGTAAGTGTATTGAGTCAACACCCGAAGAGACGAGATCGAGAGATGGACCACACCAGGTGATGAATTCGCAGTCAGAGAACCGAAGATGAGAAGCTCGAGGTAGAGTGCAGCACGTAAACAAGGACCATACCAATTTGTCGTTCTTTTGGGCAGTCGTGATCCACACAAGTTGTTTATGTTTGTGTGTGTGTTTTCTTTATTATAATAATTGATCAATTAATAATGTAATTTCAAGTTTTGACCAGTATTGATGAGATTAATGTTGAGGGGGAACGAATTGTAAAGCGAAAATGGGTGACACCAGGTATCAACAAGGGGAAAGTCATGTCAGCTACCATATCCATGTTCCTTAGGACCTTCGCCCCTCAGCGCTAATAGCGGCGGACCTTGTTAGATCGGTGTAGGGATAGAACATCGAAGCAAAAACATGATGTTACCATCTATTTCAACATCAATCACTAAATATCGATTTCCCAAAACATCGTTTTCTTCTGCATCGATGTTTTTCCACACCGATGTTCTGAGCCTTCAGCATCAACATCAACATCGATGTTGGAATGAGGAACTTTCATGCGTTGGAATTTCCAAATTTTTCCGGATTCAGCCTCTAGTACCAATTTTTAGCTCAAAAGAAAATAACGTTCACGCATGATCACAGACCAATATTAATCCTACAGCAATGAAATTCATATGTAAACCGTCTAAGAGCTAAACCGCACAAACAAAAATGTCATGAAAATCGGTCCATTAGTCTCGGAGTTTTATCTGTGTTGATCAATTTAAGTTTTGCGCATGCGCTGTAGTAATTACTCCACCAATCGCGTTATAATTCATAGGGACTTTTCATGGAACATATGCCCATCTACTCCCCGGGTTTGAACGAAATCGGACCAATAGATAGGTAATAAGAAATCGTCGGTATAAGAAATTAACGTTTGCGCTTGTGCAGAGACAACTGGTTATGTGACGGCATTGAAAGTGCAATGAACTGCAATGAAACTCCCTGAGTTTCAACGAAATCGGACCAATAGATAATAAGAAATCGTTGGTATGATAAATTAACGTTTGCGCATGCGCAGAGACTACTAGTTATGTGACGGCAATGTTATAGAGATCGTTTATAAATTATCCCTGAAAATGTCGTCAAAATCGTTCCATTGGATTTGAAGCTTTTCCTATGTCAACCGATATTAGTTTTGCGCATGCGCAATGGTTATTACTCCACAAATCGCGATATAACTTATGGGACTTTCTTTTAGAACGTATGCCTAACTACCTACCGAGTGTGAAATAAAACGGACCAACAGATGATGAGAAATCAACTTCATAAGAAATTCACGTTTGCTCATGCGCACAGGCTACTGTTGATCCGACGACATTGAAAATTATAGGGGACCGTCTGGGAGCTAACCCGCACAATCCCTGAAAATATAATCAAACTGAACTCTTCCATTCTGAAAACTAAATTCGCTAAATCTGAACTTGGTATTAGAACCTCTTGAAACTCATACGGTGGATACAGCTTTCGTACAAGTACGCAACCACGAGAGACATTTTATGTCTTTGCGCCCCACTTCCCCTTCCTATAAAACCCCGTATTGTACTTTTGTTTGTGGAAATTTATTGCAAAAACACGTTTAAAAAAAAAATATATTTTTTTTCATTCAAATAAATTTCAAAATACAATTTTGTTTTACTCATTCCATAATTACATCATTATTATCATCAGTGAGAAAAGTACGATGTGTAGGCTAGAGTTTATTATGGAAAAAACTGGATTCTAGAGCCACTCAGCTGATCTGGGATCGGTCAGTTGTGTTCAGAAGTCCCTCAAGGGCCCACATACCAAATCTCAGAATCGTGGGATCATTAAAGAAAAAACTGGATTCTAGAGCCACTCAGCTGATCTGGGATCGGTCAGTTGTGTTCAGAAGTCCCTCAAGGGCCCACATACCAAATCTCAGAATCGTGGGATCATTAGGGAAAAAACTGGATTTTAGAGCCACTCAGCTGATCTGGGATCGGTCAGTTGTGTTCAGAAGTCCCTCAAGGGCCCACATACCAAATCTCAGAATCGTGGGATCATTATGGAAAAAACTGGATTCTAGAGCCACTCAGCTGATCTGGGATCGGTCAGTTGTGTTCAGAAGTCCCTCAAGGGCCCACATACCAAATCTCAGAATCGTGGGATCATTAGGGAAAAAACTGGATTTTAGAGCCACTCAGCTGATCTGGGATCGGTCAGTTGTGCTCAGAAGTCCCTCAAGGGCCCACATACCAAATCTCACAATCGTGGGATCATTAGGGAAAAAACTGGATTCTAGAGCCACTCAGCTGATCTGGGATCGGTCAGTTGTGTTCAGAAGTCCCTCAAGGGGCTACATACCAAATCTCAGAATCGTGGAATCATTAGGGAAAAAACTGGATTCTAGAGCCACTCAGCTGATCTGTAATCGGTCAGTTGTGTTCAGAAGTCCCTCAAGGGCCCACATACCAAATCTCAGAATCGTGGGATCATTAGAGAAAAAACTGGATTCTAAACCCACTCAGCTGATCTGGGATCGGTCAGTTGTGTTCAGAAGTCCCTCAAGGGGCTACATACCAAATCTCAGAATCGTGGGATCATTAGGGAAAAAACTGGATTCTAGAGCCACTCAGCTGATCTGGGATCGGTCAGTTGTGTTCAGAAGTCCCTCAAGGGCCCACATACCAAATCTCAGAATGGTGGGATCATTAGGGAAAAAACTGGATTCTAGAGCCACTCAGCTGATCTGGGATCGGTCAGTTGTGTTCAGAAGTCCCTCAAGGGGCTACATACCAAATCTCAGAATCGTGGGATCATTAGGGAAAAAACTGGTTTCTAGAGCCACTCAGCTGATCTGGGATCGGTCAGTTGTGTTCAGAAGTCCCTCAAGGGCCCACATACCAAATCTCAGAATCGTGGGATCATTAGGGAAAAAACTGGATTCTAGAGCCACTCAGCTGATCTGGGATCGGTCAGTTGTGTTCAGAAGTCCCTCAAGGGCCCACATACCAAATCTCAGAATCGTGGGATCATTATGGAAAAAACTGGATTCTAGAGCCACTCAGCTGATCTGGGATCGGTCAGTTGTGTTCAGAAGTCCCTCAAGGGGCTACATACCAAATCTCAGAATCGTGGGATCATTAGGGAAAAAACTGGATTCTAGATCCACTCAGCTGATCTGGGATCGGTCAGTTGTGTTCAGAAGTCCCTCAAGGGGCTACATACCAAATCTCAGAATCGTGGGATCATTAGGGAATCTCCTCGTAACGCTCTCCGCGTGACGCTCCCCGCGTGACGCTTTTTCATTTATGTGCCATAGTAAAGACATAAAATGTCAAAACAGAACTTGCGGAACATAGCGAAAATCGCCCTACGACGCATTTTATCAGCTGGAATTATATAATTCCATTATAACAAATAATGGAATTATATAAAAGCTGGAATTATATAATTCCATAATAATAATAAAAACGAACTCATCCTTTCAATTGGAAAGCTTGATAAAACCTCACAAACCCCCGAAATACCATACCAATGATTAACTTCACGAAAAATTGTATAGAAAACTTGAAGAAAATAAATTAACATTAACAGCTACTGCGCATGCTCCAATGTGAAATCCTTGTAACGACCTTAATTTTCACAGTTTTCATCCGATTTTGATGAATTTGTCAGTGAATGCGTGGGATAGGTTGCAGATGGTCCTGTACCTACATCGTTGTTCTCAAACTCATCAGTTCATTCTGCGCATGATCAAGCCTAAATTACATTGAGTATAATTGTTTTGTGTCTTAATTGACCAATTAAGACGTTTCACGCTACTTATTGATTTCTCTATTTCGCTATGGAATTTTTCGAAATCATTTAAAACTTTTCAATGGTTTATACATTCATGAAATGTAAAAACGGCCAACTCGCAAGGGTGCTCGAAAAGTGCTGACCAACGAACTCATCCTTTCGATTGGGAAGCTTAATTTTTTGGTGCAGGAACGAAATTTTTATCTCAAAATCTCAATATGAAAAAGCGAAAACTTCGGGAACCGTTTCAGAATGCCTCAAAACGGATTTAAACGAAGACGTCTTTCAAAAATTTTGATTTTAAACTGTTTTGCCCCTTCCTACGGTATTTTGGAAACCTTCCTTGTTCCTTCAGTTAATGAACAGACGTTGTCCGTTTTTCGCGTCTTGTGGTTATCAAATAAATGGTAGATGCTTTAAATTATATTTTTAACAACCCTGAATATTGATGCACTGACAAGCTCTGATTCATTCTCCCTCCGGTTTGATTTTGCTTCCGAGTCTACCTAAGGGTAGCGGAAGCTTTGTTATCACTTTCGGGAGAAAAACAATTGTTTTTCTCCAAAATCAAGATTTCCACTCCCATTTTATGTTTTAGACCATTCCGAACAACTTTGGTTCCGTGTCTGTCTGTGTCTATCGTGTCCGCAAATCCATGTAACAAGCTTATTTTCCACAGTTTTCATCCGGTCTGGATGAAATTTTCAGGGAATGTGCGGGCTAGGGGGTAGACGGTCCCCTGTCAGTTTCATTGTTGCCAAATCAATACTTCACTCTGCGCATGCGCAAACGTATATTCCATTATGCTCCATTTTTTCACGCCCTAGTCGTCCGATCTCGCTCAAATTCGGATGATAGTTGGGGGATGACGATTCGATCATCCCATATCAATTTCAACATGATTGTATCATTAATAGCTACTGCGCATGCGCCTATGTGAAATCCTTGTAACGACCTTAATTTCCTCTGTTTTTATCCGATTTCGATGAAATTGTCATAGAATGCGCGGGTTAGGTTGTAGATGGTCCCCTATCAGTTTCATTGTTGCCAATCAACACTTCATTCTGCGCATGCGCAAGCGTAAATTCCATTACGCTCCATTTTTTCACACTCTAGTCGTTTGATTTTGCTTAAATTTGGATGATATTTGGAAGAAGATGACTTGATTACCTCATCTCAATTTCACGATTGTATCATTAATAGCTATTGCGCATGCGCTAATGTGAAATACTTGTAATGACCTTAATTTCCACAGTCTTCATCCGATTTTGATGAAAATATCAGCGAATGCGCGATTTAGGTTGTAGGTGGTCCTGTACCTATTTCGTTGTTTCGAACTCATCAATTCATTCTGTTCTTGTACAAACGTAAATTACCTTGAGTACCATTCTTTCGTTTCTTGACTGACCAATTATGATATTTCACGCTACTTCTTGATTTACTCTTTTCGCTATGGAATTTTACTCTTTTCGCTATGGAATTTTTCAAGATCATTTAAAACGTTTCAATGATCTATACATTCATGATAGGTAAACGAGGAAGCCATGTGCCACACCCAGCTTGGGTGACGTTTTTTGTTTGTTTGGGGACTGTTGGACTCGTGACAGAGAGGAAGTGAGTCCCACTCGACGTCAGTCCCACTCGACGTCAGTCCCAGATGTCAGTCACGGCCAGCGGGTCGGTGATCCCTCGAGCGGGCGGTCTCCAGTGACCAGCGCCCGTCTATTGCGGTTTTGAGACCTTCGGAACCCCGGTTGCGAAACCGGGTCAATCCGATGAGCCCGCCGAAAACTAACGCAGATCACGAGGGCTCCCTGATATTCTGTGAAACTAACGAAAACGGATTAACAGTGAGAACGCGTAAATGAAGTCCATTGTGCGGAACAGGACGGTTGGTTAAACTCAAATGAAATGCGCAGGCCATCTCAACAACATCTATTGATTACAGATGTGATTACCAAGGGCATTGAGTGCCACTTATGTTACTGGATTTTGTCGTTGTGCAGAATTAACCCTTTCACTCCCAGTGGGACAATAGTTCCAGCAGACAATTAGGACCGGTTTTTCAATCGCATTTGCTAGCCTGATTGTATGACTAAGTCAAATCTCAGTAGGGTAAACCTGTACACATACATTCGAACGCTCATTAAAATTGACATCATCATCCTAGAGCTGTTTTTTCGCATGAAAACGCACGAAAATAACTGAGATATGGTAGATTTTAAGCTCCTAAACGGCCTATCCTGAATCTTTTTTGCTTGGAAACGCACACACACACAGTAAAATTACATGATGCCTGCTTTTTAGTTAGTAAAAAAGGAACTAAAAAACCATGGTCGGGAGCTGAAAAATGCATTAATGCCAGCAAACAGGCGTATAAAAATCTCAATACGATGGTTAAAGTTTTTATGCGAAAAAACAGCTCCAGAATGATGACGTCAATTTTAATGAGCGTTCGAATGTAAGCGTACATTATCCTACTAATCTCTGATTTTCTTCGACATCAGTGATTATCTTCGCTCAGTTATCCGATAATCGCTGATCATTTTAACCGAGCGCCTGGGGTTCAGTTACCGTTTTAGCTGCTCAGTTAAACGAGTAATGGAATCGTTAGTGACAGTTTATTGTAATAAACCTATATCGTCCATGTTTCATTTCTTTGTGTTTGAAAAATATGAACTCTGATTCTGACTGGGAATTGGAAAATTCCGATTTCCCAGATGAAAAAATCATGGACATTTCTCGCTTGGGTGAGAGTGAGGCCTAGTCCAGATTCGTTCTTGGTAGTGGACGAGGAAGATTTCCGTAAACAATTTCATTTAGTGAAGGGTACATTATTTGCTCTGTTTATAAAATTAAAAATGCGTTGCACAGGTTGACTTGAATATACGCAAGCCCTCCTCATCCATCACATTTTGGGACACCCCTATGGATCTGATTCAAAAAAGTACTTACTTATAAATTACCTATTAGGACCAAACTACTGAGATCAACCCCCACTCCCTCTTCACGAACAACCCCATATTTCAGATTAACTTACCCACCCCTTCCCCTCCATTGTGGGTCAGATTTGAAAATTTTGAAAAAAGTAGTCATTGACTTGAATTAGAGTAATCCAAACATAGTCGACAATCAAATCCCCAGTTTGTTCAGTGATGACAAGGATACCCCATCCCCCTTCCCCCACATATCCTCCCTATGGGGCAGATTTGAAAAATTTCATCCGTTAAGTACCATAATAAGCTGTATAATAGGTGTAGCGATGATACACTTATTATTATTATGATCTGGACATCAAAATTAATGCGTTTCCAAGGTTTCCTGTAGATTCGTTTCTACACAAAATTATCAGTCGCGGCCCAAAAATTCAATTGGTTAATTTCCTACATTTATTTGTAAATTTTCATTTTAAATACACAAGTTTATTGTTTACTTCGGATTTGCCTCTTTAATTATCATTGCACCCTACGTAGGAATGAGCTCAACACCGTCAAAGAAAAGAAGAAACCAGATCATTTTATTCATATTTCACCGCATTATTCGTTAAAAATATATTGTTAAATAATTCAAGCATTACAGGGACGTCCCTATGGATGGATTGCACATATATCAATTTGGTGAGAGGTTTAATAAGAGAAAAGACATTATACTTCATACATATATAATACATATTTATACTACTAAAAGTGGGATAATATATACCTATACAGAATTGAAATTTACCTTCACAAATCCTCATTTTATTGATTTGTCGCTGTGTTCGCGCTGTACTCCTGGTGCCTTGTTACTCTCAAAATCCTAATCAGACTCCCTTCATCCTACAAAGCACCTCCGAAATATAGGACATCTACATAGATGGCTTAAGGTATCCATTTCCCCAGTATTAGATATCGGACACTCACTCCCATCAAATATAATTTTAACGCCTGTTAAGCAGAAGGAAACTTATTTATGCCAGCCATTCTAACTTGTGCAGTAATATTATATTTTGTACGCTCTGTTTCAAAATACTGCCAGTAAAGCTGAACTCGGATACGATGGTTCGACGTAGGTCAGGGGTTATTTTGATATTTGCTGTTGATAAAGTTGGCCGGGACGAGCGTAGGAGGCCTAATCAGTATGCAAAGGACGTCAGATGCTTCCAGTCAGATTGCTATGCAGTCGTCGAACCGGCAAATGCCCTCTCACGTTTCCCCCGTCTGTCGACGTCGAGAATTTCGAGTTAACACAGATGGACGTCAGTTCGTTAGGTACTGAACGACAATTTAGAAGATGAGTAAAACTCGCAAATAAGCGATTGACGAGTGAACGCTGTCGCCTTCTAAACGCGCTCATTTCGTGTCCGTAGGCACCTAATAATCCCTAATGTGGCAATTTGAAAATGAGACCGTGATGTCGGTAGGCACAGCGCAGAAGGTCCAATACAAATGAGGAACTCGTGCATTCGTGTTGATTGTCCCAAATAGTCGGGGTGACTCAGGAATTGTCACTACATTGAGGGATGTACCTCTCTACCTGCCCTCAAGTATTATAGCGTTTCAATCAATAACATTAGAGAGTTTTAGGGGCAAACAAGAAAAAAAGTGTCGTTATTAGGTATCCCCTAATTCGTACTGGGGATCGGATTGGGCGAATATGTTTAGATTACGTCAACTTCAATTACAGGCAGGGGGAGGGGTGGTTAAATGGAATAATTTGGTCATCACCAAACGAACTGGTGATCTGATGTTCGGACGAATGAAATTGGAATAGTCTGAACGTTCTTTTGGGTTACCTATCAAGAATATTTTTAACCTGAAATAAGGGGGGTGTTTGTGGAGAGGGAATGGGGGTTGATCTCAGTAGATAGGTCCTAATAAGTAGTAAGTACTTTAAGTAAGTACTTTTCAGTAAGGTCTTATTTAAACAGATCCATAGGAGTGTCCCAAAACATGATGGGTAAGAGGAGGCTTGCGTATATGCAAGTAAACCTGAGGAACGCACGAGTGAACCAGCTAGTTGTGAATATTAACGACGAATTTGAATGGGAAGTGACTGGCTCCCCAACGATTTTTAGTATTTGGAACTTCCGCTAAAGCGGTGCCTCAATTTTTATTAAGATGCGAGCTTGCGAGCATCCAGATCAATAAACTATACACTTCATCCTGACCTACATGTCCACTAATCTATATTTTAGCAGCGGACTTAATAAAAATTAATCTATGTCCGCTGCTAAAATATAGATCTCAGCACGCATCTCAAAAATACATAACATCAAGTAGTCAATCCCTTAGTAAAAATAAAGATTAGTGGACATGCAGGTCAGAATGAAGTGTATAGTTTGGTGATCTGGATGCTCGCCAGCTCGCATTTCAAAAATACATAACGTCAAGTAGAGTTGTACGAGCTAAAAATAATGACCATGCATCAGGACTCGAACCCACAACCTTCGTCTCGCGAGACTGGTATCATAACCAATGAGCTAGGTACGCCACAACTATCGTACCAAGAAACAATCACAGTACTTCACTACTCAGTAGGAAATACACTGACTGAAGCGCCACAATTGCGGAAGTTTTGAAAATTAAAAATCGTTGGGGAGCTAGTCACTACCATTTGATTGAGAAATGTCAACATACCATAGAGATGAGGGTGTGGAATTAAACCTCAATCATGGTGGTACACCAACTGGTGATTTTAACTTAAATATAACTTGGATATTTATTGCTGACTTTAACTAGGTATATTACAGCTACAGCAAAAGCAATTAAGAAGTTGAATGAAAATGAATGAACAAGAAAGAAGAAAAGCTCGTGTTTGTCAATATCAGATAAATTCATTCATTTTCATTCAACTTCTTAGTGGTAGTCAACAAATTATTCTTGATTGTTGTTCAAAAGTTTCAACAACTTCTTAATTGTTGTCTGGTCTGCGTGGTGTCCTGCAGGACCAGTGCCCTGTGGACCCTTTCGTAACCTAACTTCCAAGGAGGGATCGAATAGTGGTCAACTGGGTTCCCACTGGCCATACCCGTCTTACTCACAGACACCTGCTTAGTGCGGAAGCTCGAGATGTTGTGTGTGGGAGATGTGGGGGTGATCTGTCCATCCGCCACTTCCTGGAGGACTGCCCAGCCCTTGTGGACCTCCGAGTCCGCGTCCAGCGTCATATTATCCGGACCAGACAAGGTCCGATCCCTGTTGTTGTACCTGAGAGCCGCTGAGCTCTACTACGAACTGTAATATCTGATCTGTGATATATTTATATGCATCTAGTCGTAGTTTTATTTTATTTTGATGATTGTATATAGTAGAATGTATTTAGTTATTAGCCCATTTTACATCTAGTCTTAGTTGTATTACTTTATTTATTTTTTTTTATTTTTTTTTTTTTTCAACCACCTTGGGGGTTGAACAGTGGTCATCACTCTACCCCTCATTTTTTTCCCCTCCGAGTTGCCGGTGGAGTCCATGATGGCGCTCCTTATTAGTCAAGGATGGCAGCATGGCTCCCCTTAGAATTGTGCAACTTCCAGTGTCCCTTTGGACGCCTTGTTCAATGCCGCTAATGACCCTTCTGCTTGAGATGCGGCTTGAAACTTCTTAATTGTTCCCGCAATAACTCTAATGTACCTAGTTAAAGTCTGTAATAAATATCCGAGTGATAGTTAAGTTAAAACCACTAGTTGCTGTACCACCTGTAGTTAGTTCCTGTACCACCATGATTGAGGTTTAATTACACACCCTTATCTATGGTATGTTGAAATTTCTCATTCAAATTCTTTATTCATACTCACAATTACTATAACAAATCCACGATAGCTATACAGACATTATACCTAAGCACTCCCCTCTTTAATTTAATTATAATTGTTGATCCATTGTATATATACCTAAACCTAACACATCTGAAATCCTCTGGTGCGTTAACATACTGAAGCCCCCTGAGGATGGTATATAAATATACTGAAACCTTGGCGTAGGCAATGAGCGTTACCCACGTATTCATTTCATATTTTTAAATGAAAGAAGATTCCATTCTAAGAAATTTGATACCATCCGCACTTTCCTACGTTGAGTAGATTTCATTCAATGATTTTTAAAAGTTTGCACTGGTGACGTCACACTGGTAGGCAGGAGGGTCCCGCCGGTAGAAAGCTACTCATCATAGGAGAGTGCGGTTGATGGCAAACTTCTTAGGATGGAATCTTGTTCCATTTAAAAATAGTTAAAATACCTTTTTCGCATCCATGAGTAACGCTTATTTCGTGATCTTTTTTTACTCAACCTCTAGACGACATCTTTGTGACCCAAGCAGTTGAGAGACCAAATCTTTTTGAAGCAAAAGTATCTCGTCATCTTTGGATGATAGAAAAGTAGGTAGGTGAGTGTAATGAGGGCTGCTACGACATCATTCCCTGTTTCATCAGTTAACCATCGACATAAATTCTTCTTCGACGTTTGGCAACGAGGAATAGCAGGTAGTTCCAGAGGATCTCAAACTAATTTGGTTTCTCCCTTGTATGTGTGCTGGTGGGTACTTAATCAAAATCATCAAATAATTAAATCCAAAATAGCCTTGGACAACGAATTTTGGATTTGCGCACTCGCAATTGACATTGCTTTCAAAGTGCGAGAAGTTCATATGCATTCACATTATGAACATCTTCCATGTTGATACTCGAGTCATTGGCTCTTAAGATCTTCCGTGAAATCCACTTTTGCGCATGCGCACATGTTAGAATTGGTATTACTACAGTTAGGTACGAGAAGTGAATTGAAACCCCGTTTTATAGAACAGAAAACAAGTGCAACCAATAAACAAAGAAATAGTAACAAAAACATACACAATCGGGCAAACACTCAACTGCGGAATATGTCAATGAAAAGCTTCTCTGGTTTCAGCAATGATTAGATCATGGCAAAAGCACGTTCCATGCTAACAGTCGTGTGGTTTGCAACTGCCTTCCCGAATATGAAATTTGTCAACCGTCGGTATTGAGGAAGCAAATTACCTCGTCATATTTTGGATGATAGGATAGTAAGAAGGTAGGTATAATGAGGACGGCTACGACATCCTTCCCTGTTTCATCCAATTAACCATCGACAAAAGTGATCAATCGGAAGCTGAGCCCCTCCGACTGCATTGTCACGCCCGCTCATTCTGATTAAGTCAGCTGTGGCTCCCCCAGAAGGGACAACGTCGGGGGGGATCGCCGTGTGTCGGGTCGGCCCATAACCGGACACTTTGAATACTAAACGGACCGCGTTATCCGGACCAGTGAACCGTCGACTGAGCTTCTGCTTAAAAACATTGGAAACGATCTACATAATGGTTGCTCCCAGACAATAACGAGTCTCAATGTAATGTGGTAAGGTAGTTATGAGGAAACGTTTAAATCGGGAACAAGGGTGGGAGTCGAGCCTAAAAGTACTGGATGTTTCATGTCTTCACTTATGGAGAGAACTTACTCAATCGCAGTGTTGCCAGAAACCGTCCAACAAAAATGGGTATTGTATATCTTAAAAAGTGGTATAAAGGGGGAACTGAGGATTCCAAAAGGGGTGCATTTAGGGGTAGGGTGAAGTGGGGTAAGTGCGTACAGAAAAAAGCATAGTTACACTTTGCCAGAGCATCAACTCCAAACCATTGATTCATTCCACTCCAACAAAAACCATTCGAATCAACTGCTCATGCAGAATCCAGTGCACTATAAATTTTTATTGTAAATGAAACTGAGTAGGGTGAAAAGCAACTTTTGCTAGAAGTATTTTGAAAACGCACTTACCCAGGGATTTGAGGTAAGTGCGTTTTCCCCCCGGGGTAAGTGCGTTCACTCAATTTTAAAAGATTTAATAACGTTAATTCATTAAAATAAAATTCAACATTAGCTTTCAAAGGAATGGGAGCAACATGAATAGGAATACACTTAAATTTAAAACGAAAATTAAATGGGAAACTATCGAAAAAAATCAACTGGATGGAATGGAAATGAAATGGAAACTGGAGAAAACAAATCAATTTTTCACTTTCACTCCTGCTTTGTTTAAAATGTTTATGAAATTTTCCAACGAATCTGTGTTGCTCTCTTCCTGATTGCCTTCCAAAAAGTCTGTCGGCCGGCAAGGGATGAACGGAGGATGAGGCAATTTCCGGAATCAATGTTTTAATCTTCTTGGGCTTGGGCGCCTCTACTGGGAGGATTTTAGCGGCTTTTCGGGGAGCTTTGGGTGGCAATAGTTTCTTTCTTGTGTTCTTCTGTAGCTGGAGTCGTGTTTCCAAAGCTGCAGGGTCATAGGCTGACTCTTTGACCATATTGCAATTGAAAGGATGGAGACCACACTTGCAGCAGCCTGATTTAATCAGTGTAGGATTCAGGTCTTACCAAACAACTAATCGTGTTGGCAAAGATTGATTTTTGAACTTTGTGGTCAATATTGGAGAGTCTTTGTTCTTCTCGTATTCGTATTTCTCGTAAACACGAAAAAAAGCTGTTGGAGCGAGCACGATGAATGCCACAATGCTAACCTTTTTAGCATTGATTTCTCGTAGCGTTTTCGTAAGCCCGAGAAAAAGAGTACTCTTATAGTGGAGTTAACGTGGCTCTTGTAGTGAGTCACTGCTTAAAACTCACAGTAAGTAGACAATTTTCAAAATATAACATGAAATAAGAAACAACGACCACCTCCCTCTACATCATACAAAAAAGAGTCAGCCATGAAAGAAGAACACAAATACTTAGAACAAGTAAAATAAATCTTGAAAGCTCATATCTTGAAACGAAATCTTGAGATGAAAATGCTGAAATCGTCGCGTTAAAACATCAAAAGCTTTTTTCCTTGAACGGGATTGTTAAGTTATTGAGCCAAAACTATCTTTTTTGACGGAGTCCATTTCCTAGATTTATTTTGTCCGGTGATCGAGAAAGAGGAGAAACTCACTCTCGGCGCTATACAATTAACACATGGTCCTTTTATAATTAGTAGCACTTATGGGTCGACGCCAGACCGATGAAGATGGAGTGAGAGAGAAAGAGATAGGGAGAGAGTATGTGTGTGAGAAAGAGATAAATTGTGAAGGAGGTGGATGGAGGGAGTGGAAAGGGGTTGATCATCCACTTGAGATGTTATACGACTCTTATACGTCTCCCAAAAGCCTGTACAAGTATGCAGCGATCGGATACTGTAAGTGTGTCCTTATCAGCTCCAACTTGAATGAATTACCGTGAAACCTGTCTGTTACAGGCATTAATGGGACCACGATGGGCATTAGAATACATACGTTAAAACGCTGCAAATTATTATACAAAGGTTTATTGTTTCTGTGTTAGATATCGTAGAAACGCAGATCATTAGTCTACAATTAACAATACGTTTGAGTTTTTGGGAACTAAAACTATTCAATCTCTTGAAAGTGAAAACAAGCTTCTGCTACCTATAGGTAGACGTAGAAACAATTTATGAGATGAAATTGAGCAGTTAGGTACCAATGCTTCAGTAGTAGGTACATCCAAACAGACAATAGTTAATTAACTCGATTACGCCAAGTTATAATATCACCTTAAAATTCCAATATTGGCATTATATCAGCAGATATTTACAAGGCAATTTCTAGCAATTTCTAGTCTTCCGATCCCACTATCTAGCGACCATGAATGCTTTTGGTCGATTACAAAGGTTCATTATTGAAAAAATAAACCAAAATCATCACTGTTACCTTGAAAGTTTTCGAGATCTCGATTTTTGAAAGTTCTAGAACTTAATTACTAACCTTAGGGTTGATCAAAACTGATGCCGACGTTACTGACACATCTCCGGCCAATGCATGATTTTTGAGCAAAATTACATAAACTTTGGTGCGGTAGTTTTGGAGAAAAGATTAAAGAATCGTGAAAATAATGTCGAATCATTTTTTGTTCTCTTTTCAATTAAAGTAGATTCCGGGTATAACGATAATCAAGAGTCTGTTATATCAATACTAGCAGGAAAGCCCGTACACAGTAATCGTACATAGCTGGCTTAAAGAGGCTGAATACCGGTTTTCAGCCTCCTAGGTCAATCAGGAGAGAAATAATAAACTCCCTAGCTTATTCAGCTGATCTGGGTGGTTCCTCGCTTTGTCAATTGTCCACAGCAGGCTTATAGAGGCTCCACATCAAATTTCAGCCTCCTAGGTCTGAACGAAGGCTAAAAAAATCAATAGAACTATGACTGCATGACGGCTCGCGCTGAATTTTCGAGCATACAACGTAGCTGTAAAACATGGTACATGTTGAAATTAAAAAACTAATAAATAAAACAAAACCTTAATGGCCTGAGGTAAATTCTACAGTTTCAGTTTTCTCGGGGTCGCCCAAAGTATCGCCAGTTTCAGAAATGATGATTCAAGACATGTTTCTCCTTACCATCACACAAGGTTTGGAGTACAGTTGGCTGGGAAGTCTTGGATGAGTAGCGATCCTAATTGTAGGACATCCTACCTATCATCAAAGGATGTAAGCTTGCCGTTTTCTGTGAAGGGGTGGAGATCAGTTCCTTCTAATTTTCTTCGCTTGGTCCTAACAACGTGGCGCCTGCCAGGGTGAACTCACCCCCTTGTGGGTGGCGACGAGGGACGGGCGGCTAGTAGTTGAGGCCTACGGTAGAGAAGGCCAGAACAGCAGCAACATCAAAAAATGCCTCCGCAGCATGCAGAGCTTAGCGTGGGCTTTGCTCGGGCTCCGATCGGAGAGCCGACGCACGGTGGGAGGATCTTGCGGTACTAAATTCGAAAAATAATCATCTTTGACGCTTCAAATTATACTACTCAGAGGTTTATTATTTTTGTATTAGATAGCCCTTCTACACAGATCACTGGTCTGGAATTATTAAACCCATTACAATATATAGTTATTATCGGAACTCGCGGCTTCGCAGCTCACAAATGGGTTCGCTGCATTACTGCACCAGGACCTCATAATTTCATAATTTTACACTTACTAATAAAGTTGAGGAACATATAGATCTTTGACTAAGTAATTTTGGTTTATTATTTTCGATAATGAACCTTTGTAATCAACCAAGAAAAACAAATTTGAACCCCCCCCCCCCCCCCTGAAAGTTTTTTAGTTTAAGTGCCGAGATGTTTGGATGAAAAAAAAAAAAAAGCCCATCCGTCCGCCGACCGCGGCTTTTCTCCGAAATTAATGTACTAAACTTCATGAAACTTGCATTAAAAATCGCACTTGGGATCTAGATGGTCTCTAAGGGCTCGAACATCGAAAACCGCCTTCGAATTTCTAAGCGAAATTTATAATGCGCTGCTAGCGAATCCAAGTCCATCGATGATCGCTAGATTGTGATACTAGAATACATAAAAATTGCCTTGTAAGTATCAGCTGATATAATGCCGATATTGGAATTATCTGGTTATATAGTTATAATGGGGTTTATTCCAACGTTGCAAAATCGAGTTTATCAACTATATTGTCCGTGCGGATGTACCTACTAGTGAAGTATTGATACCTAAATACTAAATTTCATCTCTTACAATCCTCCCGTCTTCGTATAGGTAGCGGAAGCACTGTTTTCTCTTTTGAGAGATGAAAAAGTTGTAGTCTCCACTAAAATCAAACGGTTTTTATTTTTTGTACAGTGGTGAAATTCCCACTCGTATTTTACGTTTTAGACCATTCTGAACAACTTTTGTTCCGTATCTTTCAGTGTGTCGATGTGGGCATGCGTGTGTGTGTGTCTGTCGTGTATTCGCAGGAGCCGTATTGCTGATCAGATACCCAAAATATAGCACCTTTCTGGAAGGCCCTTGCTCAGATCATTCTATTGAGCAAATGAAAATTAACCATGAATGTTCCCCATTCGGACTCACGGTTGCTATGAGTCCTGCAGGAGGAAAATATTGCGAGAAGATTTAGAAGATGAACTGGGCAGTAATGGTAGTTGACATTCGTTCACCTCCCTGGGAGGGATTAGCTGTTAACCTAAATAGTTTCTCCACACATCGAAAAAATATATAAATATGAGGAGAGGAACATACTCCCGATACTATTATTTTGATAGTAGGTATATAACCATTTCCTAATCGAATTTTCAATAAAGAATTCGAAGATCATAATTGAAAGTGTCAAAATTAAACAAGCATAATCGAAAAAATAATCATCCCCGCAGTAATGAATGCCATTTGTTAGCAGTACGGTTCCCCATATCGAGTTTATTGAGTCCGCATATGAGGTCGTAAATGTGTGTCCATTCCGGTTTTCCTTCCGTGGGTTTTGCCACTCTATTCCTTTTTATTGCGCTCACATATCTGAGGCGGAGGGGTCTCCTTCCCAGCAGTAACATTACGCCCTTTTACCGCTTTCCGTGCCGTAAACATCATTAATCCGGACCCTTCTTGACTGTGGGTCGCTGGGCCTCCACAAGGACAATCTGCAGTTGGACGAGGGGACGCCTACATACAAGCCCCTGCACCCACCTCCACATGCCTCAATCCCTCTTGCAGTGTCTCCCAAAATATTTAGATAGATATTCACAATGCTTTTACTTTTTTCCTCGCACCAAATGGTGGTCAAATGGACAATATGCAATCGGCCTGAAAAATCCCTATCCTCATACATAAAACTCAAAGTTTGTTCCTACCTATGTATCTATGTATGTACCTATGTACGTTCCCAATAGACAGCTAAACGGCTGGAGGGAAGGGAGCAGTCGTAAAATGATCAGCGAGTTCCGGCGCACAACATAGGCAAGGCCTGAACCTTTAAAACATCATCCTACTTCATAAACGGCGCTACCCTTCACTAACGATTTGTTTAGTTCCCGAACTTTTCTTATGGTTGATAATAGGCAGTTTGTTAGCTGCGGAAATTCCTGACAAGTGGTGAAGCCTTGATGGTTTGCTACGGGTGCTCCGATTGAAGCATGAGTAGCACGATTGATAGGTGATGGATGGGAATAAAATATTTCGTGGGAACCACGGGACGGAGAACCGATCTGTTTGGCTCCCGAAATTTTAGTACCTATGGTTGCCAACACCAGCCTTTCTTCGCGCTTGTTTGGTTTTGACGATTTCGTTCGGCTGAGTGAGATCTCTCCTGTTCACCCTAGGAAGTTGAAATTCTATGGGGTGACTCTTTGGGACACTAAAAGACGATTGAAATTATGGGCTCTTTCCTAATCAGCTGCCTGAGCTAAAGTCTATCCTGTTAACCCTAGGAAGTTGGAATTTGATAGGGAGACTCTCTGAGTGAATAAAAGACGATTGAAATGATGGGCTCTTTCCTGGTCTGCTGAGTGAGCTAAATTCGCTCCTGTTGACCCTAGAAAGTTGACATTTGATTGGGTGACTCTTTGGGAAAATAAGATACAATTAAAATCATGAGCTCTTTCCTGATCAGTCCGTGCATGATTTTGCTACGTTTATGTTGTAATTTGGCATGTCGCCTCCGTAGTTACTAACGCAGTCTGGATATGATTATTTCAGCAGTCTAACCTGTACAGGTGGGTCCGTCCAACACAGCTAGTTGTCTTACAAATAGAAGCAAACCAGTGTGTAACGAATTTTCTATTATCAAACTATTTTACCATAGTAAACATTGAATAGGATGTCCATTCCACTTGGATTCTGAATGAAGGATCGAGATCAAAATACATCAATTTATTAACAGAAGTTCTTCATAGTGTAAAGGCTAAATTGATAGATTCTAAACGTTTATCGATGTAAGACACTGAGTACCGATGTTTGGAATAGAACTTGTGATTGGGTTAACTTCCATAATAAACTCACTTTGAGCTTTATTTTTTCTATAAGCGAAAGAATCCGAATCAGTTCTGGTCAAGTTCATAGTCCAAACGTCTTTGTCGATGGTAGTTTTGTCCGTGCTTGGGTCATTTAGGGCTTCCTCTATTGCTTTAAGCTCATTCAGCAGAGGTGTTATGAAATCGTTCAACGCAGTTTTAACGTCTCCGATTACGGCGCTGGAGTTGATGCAATCAGCAACTTTTTGTAGAACTCCGCTCGTACATTTTTCGCCAAGCTTTTCCTGGCACTCTTCGGCCGTTTGGGAGATGCCTTCCTGCAAGAAATCCACGGCGAGTGACGACCAAAACTCACCGACTAGACCTATTTCTTTCTTTTGGGCTTCTACGGTCTGCAGAGTGCTGGCAATCACTGCTGGATCAGTCACATCCTAAAACATAGTACATAGCATGTAAGGCATACATTATAGGGACGTCACTATGAATGGGTTTCTTATAATTTTGTTGAGAGTTAAAATAAGATGAAAAAACAAGAATATCACGAATTCTCGGCTCCCCCCCCCCCCCCCCCCTCCACAACACATTGACTCCATCCACTCCTGAGATATTTTCCAAAACTAGACCCAATTCTTTATTGAATAAAAAAACGTCTGCCAAGTTGGTGGGCAGTAAAGCCTCGTCACATATTGTAACATGGACGTATAGAATAAGTTGAATAACAAAATACGAGTCGGAATGACTGATATTGTTCTCTAATTGGTATTGTTCTCTTATAAATAGTTATAAGTAGCGCTTTCTTCAATTTATAGTTTGGCAAATGTTTGATTTTGTGTGATTTCTCTTCGGTAAACACATTTTTTAAAATTCTTGATCTTCAAAATTGAAATTTGTTTATCACTTCCAAAATTATTATCAGCAGTGATGGTGAAATGAACCCAACATGTGCACGAATCTTTGGGGGGGAAAAAATCAAGTTGATGTCGGCAGTAGAACGGCCACAATTCACTTTTGAATGTTGCTCAAACTTGGAACGCATTTTTCTCAAAATGAGGTTTCCAGGAGAAACCTGGATTGATGATGATTTCTTTGGAACTAATCAAGATAGCATTTTTTGCTTCCAAGTCTACTTATAGGTAGCGTAAACATTGTTTTCACTGGAAAAAAAAATTTTTGGTATCCAAAATCTAAATTTCCACTCGCATTTTACGTTTTAGAGTTTTAGACCATTCTGAACAGCTTTGGTTCCGTGTCTGCTTGTCTGTGTGTGTTGTGTCTGTCGTGTGTCCGCAAATCCTTGTAACAAGCTTATTTTCAACAGTTGTCATCCGATTTTGATGAAACGTTAAGGGAATGTGATGGCTAGGAAGTAGACACTTCCCTATCAGTTTCATCGATATTGACTAGATACCTAACTCTGCGCTTGCGCAAACGTAAATTCTACCAAGCATCAATTTTCTCACGCCCTAGTCGTCCGATCTCGCTCAAATTTGGATGATAATTGAGGGAATACGATTTGATCATCCCATATCAATTTCAACATGATCGTATCATTAATAGCTACAGCGCATGCGCTTATGTGAAATCCTTGTAACGACTTTAATTTCCACTGTTTTCATCCGAATTCGATGAAATTGTCAGAGAATGCGCGGGTTAGGTTGCAAATGGTCCCCTATCAGTTTCATTATTGCCAAATCAATACTTCATTCTGCGCATGCGCAAACGTTAATTCCATAATGCTCCATTTTTTCTTGCCCTAGTCGTCCAATCTGCTCAAATTTGTATACTAGTTTGAGGATGACGGTTTGATCATACCATATCAATTTCAACATGATTGTATCATTAATAGCTACTGCGCATGCGCCTATGTGAAATCCTTGTAACGACTTTAATTTCCACCGTTTTCATCCGATTTCGATGAAATTGTCAGCGAATGCGCGATTTATATTGTAGATGGTCCCCTATTAGTTTCATCAATAAAATCAATCCTTCATTCTGCGCATGCGCAAACGTAAATTCCATTATGATCCATTTTTTCACACTCTAGTCGTTTGATTTCGCTATTATTTGGATGATGGTTGGAAGAAGATGAATTGATTCCATAAAAAAATGAAAAGACGTAAATTCCATTATGCTCAATTTTTTCACGCCCTAGTCGTCCGATCTGCTCAAATTGGATGCTACTTGGAGGATGACGGTTTGATCATA